>JNEM01016656.1:0-14389 GCA_000697335.1 Conidiobolus incongruus B7586
AAATTATAAAATATTTTATTTAACTATAATATTATATTGTTTTTAATGATAATTAAAAATATTTTCTAGTCATTATTTTATACAATAACAAAATAATATATAGAGTGAAAATTAATAAAGACCTCTATATAAAGAAATGGAAAAATTATTATATTAATTATAATGAACAAATTATGATTTAAATTATTAAATTTGCTTTAGAAAATTTCTAAAATATAATATCAAGCAGGAAAATTCCTGCAAATAATTTTATTGGCTTGTAGAACATTAAATTTTCATTTTTAATAAAAAAACTGTATTAAATTATATATATTTTCAAATAGATAAGAGATATTAATCCTAAATAAGAGTATTAATTTTATATGATTAATAATTTCTATAATTATATATTAAAAATATATTTATTTGTCAATTTTATTAGTGCCATAATTTAAGTTTTGTAGTACTAATATAATAAAATACTTAATTACACTAAATCAATTCAACAACAAGTTTTGAGCTTAATAAGGTTTTAAAATTGGTATAAAAAACCTTTAAAAATGTGATTAAAAATTGATTTTGAGTCATTTTAATAATCTTTATATAATTTTAATTAGATCGCCCATAAAAACAGTTAGGATATTAGTAATAATATATCATTTTGATCAAAAATTTTCAGTTTGATAGTGTAATATGCATAATTTTGTGACTAATGAAACCTTTATATTAAAACGAAAATTATATTCAGTCAATAAGAATTTCTAAGTTTTTGCTCATAATTCTAATTAATTTCTCTTCTCCTAATAAACATAATTTGTAATAATGATAATTGTGTATTATAAAACCAATTTAGGTAAATTGCGAAAATGTTATAATAAAACAAATAACCAAATATGAGGTTATTAATAATTTTGAATTGAATTTATCATATCTAAACAAAATAATATATATTTTACCATTTTGAACTTTAACACTATCAAATCATATCATTAACAACTGACATAAACTATATCAAATATAGAAATTTCCTAATATATCTTTGAGTTACCCCTAAAATTTTTCAAACTAAATTAATTAAGTTGAATAAATTTAGAAAAATTGAATTGTTCAGGTTAGTCTCTCTATACTTTGAGATTTATTTTAAGGTGTTTGCAAGTTGGTGAATTCTTGTTCAAGTTTTTATCATAGTTTCAAAATTTAGAAATTTAGATAATTTATTCATTTTTCTTGCTACAGGTAGGTTAGTCAGAATTGATTTTAGTGATTTTTATAAGAAATTATAATAAAGTAAAATATAAGATTACAGGAATTAATTAAAGAATACAGTCGATCAATTCTAGAATGTTTACTTAAATAAAAACCAAGTAATATCCGAATTAACCAGTTACACCCCTTATTTACCATCAATGATGAACTCTTTAATAAAATAATTCGAAAAATGATATTCTTGTGATCTGAGTACTAATAAAGAATATCCTAATTTAGATTTATATCGGTCTTATGATCTTACTAATTTTAGATAATGCAAAATATTTTCAAGCTATTTATCTACCCGATTTTCAAATAGATAATTGGTGATAATAATCTGCTCATGATAGGATTTCTGTAAATAGATCTTTTACAATTTGTAGGAGCGGGGGTTAACTAATATGAATAAAATAAATTTCTTAGGAAAATTTAATAAGTTTTATCGTATCCTCTCAATAAAATTTAATATAGCTTTTGAATTTGTTTTTTTTGAGAAACTATTATCTAAATATAGATAATATAGAAATTCATTGAAACTTCTAGAAAATTGAAATAATATTTGTTTAGAGTAATCTCAATAATGTCGGAGGGGCTCAAAAAACTCATAATTATTCAAGTAATTTATTAGGAGCAAAGGCTAGGGACTGCTGTTAACAAATAATAATCCAATTATAGATGGAGATATTACCAAATTTAGACTAAACTTCATTAAAATCCCACAAAATAATTTAAAAATTATAGAAATTTGATTAGAATTAGGGTGAGTAAATTTTATGAAATCTTTTGAGCCAATTAATCCTTTATTTTGAATCACCTTTATTGTTTTTAATTAGTTCAAATTAAAATAAATTTTAAGTGATATATATACATATATATATATATATATATAAGTATTATAATTAGTATTGTTGATTGTTTTCCTTGCTTGGTTATTAATTCTGGGTATTGTTTGTTTCTTTGACTCTTTATATATATTTCAATTCATAAATTTCATATTTAAAAAATGAGTACGGATAATTCCAAAACAAAAACATTCAAATTTGTATTCACTGCTAAGCAGCCGCGAAAGGCGAAGCCTCTCTCATGTCCAAGGAAAGGTGTGTTTAGACCTCACACTATGAAACTCCCAAAGGATAGTAAACCTAAGCAAATTGATAAAGCGCGGAAATCTGAGAATACTTCCCCCGATGAAAATATGAAAGTGACTACAACACATAGAACGGAACCCAATCACTATAATCGTCATAGGCTGAACTTTGACTACTATGGAATGCCATCTCCGCTAAACGCAAGGATGCAAAATAATTCACAAATACAGAAGTTAAGGGTGTTTATATTTACTCATTTTTCCGTTTGTAAAGGCACTTTGAACGAAGGTCAAATTACTCAGTTGACAAATTTAATACCGGCGTGGGAATTGAGCATTATGGAGCGATTGCTCGCGAACTCTCTGGAGATTCCCCTGCATTATCCTTACGATCCGCCTGAGTACAGGGGGCCCGCTCACAATATTACGAGTATGGGGTTTACTGATGATAATAGTTTAATACAGCCTCAGTTTATTCAAATAAGAGATGCTCTTGAGCCGTTAGAAGTACATTTACTCAAATTGTTTTTCAAGTATTCTAATCCTTTCTTTACAGCAATTCATCCAGATTATTTTGAATATAGACTACGGCATCATTGGAAGAGAGTTGAGTTTCAAGCACTCCTCTCCATAATCCTCTGCATTGCTTGCAGTTATCTTGCTGTTGAGCCATTTCATACGCCTCTGAACTATTCACACTTGGCAGAGTTCTACTACGAACGTTGCCAAAATTTGTGCTTATTGATCGACTGCACCAATTCAGCAGTAGCAGAAACACGTATTCAAATCTCGCTAGTATCGGGTCAATTGGACTACAGCAAAGCCTCTCAATTATTCGGCGAAATCAACCAGCACGCTAAGAAGCTCGGGTGGTTTGACTTGTACTCCAAATCCACCGAAGAAATCCTTTTAACTAAACCAAATTCTGAGGATGTGGCTGGTGTTTTGGCGTGGGAACAGAACCTTGTATCATGGATGTTCTTGATTTTCTATTCTAGCATTGGTCTCAACGCCAAAATCCCTATCGAACCCTTCCGCTTCGATATGGCCCTGCCGGACATTCTTCCAGCATTACATGCTCTATTCGCACAGTGCAGCACTCTGGGATGGACAGGATCTTTGGAAGCGCGTCTTGCCTACTACATGTATCTTGGTTTTCCGATTTTCGACCGCGTCCGATTGTACAATCACAATACTATTATGCAATACGGTTGGGGACATTATCCATCCGCCAAGGAAAAGGAAGAGATCAACGCGATCAAGCATAACTTGAACGCATGGAAGGAAAAATTCGTACAATTTACTCAGAGCTGCCATTTCAAGCCCAAGGAATTGGCCATGATTACTGGTATACACTTCTACTACCACCACACCATTCTCCAGTTACTCATTCCTCACCTGCCCGCAGAAGGTAGTCAATTTAAAGACCCGAGATACGTCAGCCTATATACCGAATTCCTACTAAGTTGCACATCCATATCCCTGCTCATGGCATGCCAAGGCATCTGGATGGTCCTATACGGAGGCGGTGTCAAAAATTTCGTACTTTCCATTGCATGGTCCGGGGTTCGTCTCTTCCTCCACTTTAGCGAATTCATTGACCTAGATCCCAAACTCAAAATCCTCACAGAACTCTCGCACATTCTTAACCAGAACCTGATAAAGAAACTGAAAAGCTTCCTTAACTTCACATTTCAGCGTCTTCTCAATGAGACTCTGGTCCAAAAACGATCTCTCATGTTCTGGTTAGAACTCAGGAGGGATCAAGCTCTCGTAGATCTGTGCTCAGATTTTCGAACCAGGTCAGGATGCTTACCCCCAAAATTGTCCAGTCATTCTAAATTGGAATTGTTGAGTTAATAATTCTTTAACAATATATTTAATATACAATAAAATTCTATTCTAAATTTTTTCTCAATTGATATAATTATATTATCAATTTGATAAATCAATATATTTTAAATGAATTGATAATTAAAATAATTATATATAAACCATTGATTTACACAGTAAATCGATATTTGAGTTTCATGTTTTGAATTTATTTCCATAATAATTTAAATCTAGTCCGACTTATCATAAATTTTGGTTGAATTAATAGTTAAAATTTTGACTATATGCTTTTTGATTCCAGAATAAAAGCAAATATAAATAGAGCATTTGGAATTTGCTTTTTTTCCCCCAAATTCTGAAAAAAATTAACCTTATATAATGAAAAATAGAATCAAGTATAAAAAATTTGTTCAAATTGACATTTAATTGATTATTAAAATATCAATCTTAAACTTTATTAAATTAAAAATAATAATTCTCAATTTTTAAATCTAATTATTGTATAATTAATTAGTATTAATTGATACGGGTCAAATTAATTGAATACCCACTATAATAAATATAAATTATTTTGAAATATTTTCCTACTTGTAATATAATATAAAAAAATATAATACAATTAAAAATTTTTTTAATATTCTTCTTTGTCATGTACCATTTAATATTATAATTATTTTGTATAGTTTATTATAATAAAAATTGTTTGATCGATCAATGATAATGTTATATTTATTATAATATTCGATTAATAAATATTATAAAATTACTAATATTTTAATAAATACGTAATATATTATTATTATTATTATTATTATTATTTTAGAATAAGTTAAAATACATATTTCAAGCAGTTTTTTAATATCTAAACTAATATAAAATTGGAAATTATAAAATAATAGATATATATATATATATGGATATTAATTTTCAAAACATTCATAGTAGGATTTAAAAGTTTGGCTAATGAAACATATACAAGATTCAATCTGTCAATTTTTGTCATTTAAACCAAAGAGTTCGAAATATTTATTATATATATATACACCTTGAGAAAAAAAATCTAAATATTTAGATCAAACTAATATCCTTTATGGAATATTATTAAGATTTCTGATCTTTATAAATTTATACACAATCTGTCTTCATATATTCTATTGACAAATTCATTTTAGTTAATTATATCTTAGTTGACTCTATCTAATGTGTATAAATTTGGTGTTATGAAATCATTCTTTAATTAATTAATGTTGTCATATTTCTGAAACTTTAGCCAAACTTTTGAGTCTAAATATGTTAATATTAGTGATATTGTGTTAAAAGTAATCATATCATTATTTAATACAAATATTATTTAACAAATATACCTTTTTACCAAATTTTATATAACATAAAATGCTATATTTTTAGGATAAAACTTCATTTATGGATATATATAAAATATTTAATTTCAAATTTGTGTAATAACTATTGAATTAAAATGTTACTCAATTTAATATTAAATTTATTTTTAGTAATAATACATATTGATAATTATAATTCATTCAGTCATATCAATTAATTCTATTTATTCAAATATATATATATATATATATATTCAATAATATCTTTGATACTATTTTTAGAATTGACTTATGGATTGGGATTACTATGCTAATTTAAATTTCCATAATAATATTCGTTATGAGTTTTAAAATTGGTAAATTTTATTAACGCGTCTTGGGAAGGTAGTATCCAAATTAGTTTAGATAAATTTGAGAGATATGGAGAATTCCAGATGGGTGTTAAGGAGATAAAGGTTTATTGGCTTAAGTCAAATAACTGGGAGGACCCAGATGGAGTTCGTATCTTCGAACATAGCTCTAATTCGAGGTTCTATATAAAGTGAGTTGGGTAAAGTGATTTACGAAATTCTCCGGTGACTTGCATCATCGGCCAATTAAAAGATAGAGCGGACACAGCTGATATGCAAGAGAGAAATGACTTTAACATTAGGTATATGTGATGATATCAAGAATTAATATTGGGTCAATACTTTTAAATTTTTTAGATTCAAATTATTATAAATATCTCTTCACTTTCATTTTATAAAAAATGAAAAAAAAAGATTGAGGAAATTATATAATTAATAATTATAAAGCATAATATATAAATAATTTATAATAATTGAAAATATTTTGAACTTTATTAAGTTTTGAATTATAAAAATTTCCAACATATTATTATTTGAATTTGGAATTAATCAATACATATATATATATATATATTTTAAATTAAATCAAAATTATTATAAAATAGTAAATACTTTATTTTCAACTAAACTATAATGATAATTTAGATTTAACCAATTTTAATAATTGAATAAAGTCTTTGTTAACTTCATTATTCATAAATAACACTGTTAAACAATTCACTATAACAGTCAATGATAATAATAATACTGCTACATATTCCATTGTCCAAGTACGTCGATTCCCTGTGATTCCTTCGTAAATCCAGCAGAAAGGTCTTCCAGAGTAGAGTATTATATAAGGTATCATAAACATGAGAGATTTCGTTATAATAGCTCTACATTCTTGATACACTTTGGATTTTTCTATATTAAGTTCGATTTGTTTTAAACATCGCTTGCATGAGTATATAATTATGGTGATGTAAGATAAAGCGGCCATAACAAAAGTAGATATCGCGGAGATTAACATTAACTTGTAGTATATTTTGGATTCTGGCAACATTTTTATTATGCATACTACTTCTATAGGTGATAACATTTGGTTGCCAAGAGTTATATTATATATTGCGATTAAATAATTAGGGACTGTGAACAAAATTAAACATATTATCCAAAAAGTTAGAGGTAGTTTTCTGTCAAAAACAATCAAGAGGACTCTCTCCAAACTCAATATACCTAATGCATATTCTTGGCAAAGTAAAATATATGAATTTGCTAGAATATCGTAGCTGCACCATTTGGGATGTGCCCGGAAGATATTATAAGGCACTCGAGTGAATACAGCACGAAATATCAACCCACCACTTGCAATACAGTCAAAAGTAACTGTTATTAGAGTTAAAATATGATCACTGTGGCCCCTTTGTTTTATTTTTTTAATTAATATAATTAATAAAATAGAAGTAAATACTAAACCTGTCAAGCCCGATATCATAAATATTATCTGTAGTGCTTTAATATATCCTCCTTTAGAACCGTTAGTATTCACTTTTCGATCCATATTTATTTATCTATTAATTTTTTTATTCAGTAAAAAATATTTTTACAAATATTTAATAAAATGGAATGATAAAAATTCTGAATGATTGTCTCATAGTTTTACATACCTATTGGACTTTATATTATAATAAATCATTTGTCTGTCTGTCTCACTATGAAATCAATACTTCAGTTCACACTATTGATAATATATATGCAGTTTCATTTTGTGTAGCATTCAATCACATTATGAATATAATTGCTATAACTTAAGCCAACTCATATTCATACAGTCCTTAATGTAATAAATTTTGATATAAAAATTAAAATTAAAAATTTATTATTATTATTATTTTAGAAGAATTATGTAATTTCTTTAATATAGGAATTCTTTTAATTTTATCAAATTATCCTTTTTCACTATTTTTGATACAATTCAATTTAAAATAGTTTTGAATAGTATACGATTTCAAACAATAATAATTATAATTACAGCCATCTAATATATATTTGATTTATTTCAATTTACTGATTTGTTTGAAAGTCTTTACAAATCGAAAAATTCTTGGGTTTATAATAGTAATATTGAGTCAGAATGTGAAAATTTAGACAAACTTTTAAGTAATCCAAAAGATAATTAAAAAAGATGAATTTGTGATTTGATATAATGTTTTTTAATAATTATTTAATATGGTGTTTCCATGATTAAATCAAATAAAATAATTTGTGCTATGAATTAAATAATTGATTAATTATAAATTAAAACTCAAAATCAATTTGAAAATATTCATTCTAATATTTTTACTTATCATTGTATTAACAATTACTCAAATATACTATACCATTAATTTAGAATATTAATATACGTTATGGATAACTTTAATTGATTCAATTTGCTAAAATAAATACTATAAATCACTATCCGTTTTCGATCATATTGTAAAATATCAGTTTAAAATTTTGAAACGAATACTAAACAAAATCGGTAAACTTTAATATACATGTATATATTTATATTTATATTTATAGCATTTTATACATTGATGATCTCAAAGTTCCATTTATTCTATATAATTTAAAATATCTAATAAAATATTAAATATGAATTATCATATATATTTATTTATATTAGAAAATATCAAATTTTATAATGAATTAGTATCCTTATTCAAATTTTTTATCAAATATTTTTTTAAAATCAAACTTCTGTTCTTAAATAAATAATTTCAATTATTTAATACTGTTTATAAATGTAATAAAAATTTCTTTTGATTTCTTTATTCATAAATAAAACACTAGAACAATTCACTAAAACTGTAAATAATAATAATAAAATAGAAACATATACTTTGACTCAAGTGTGTAGAATTCTGGTAATTCAAATCCCAAATAATTTTTAATCTGAATAAATTATAAAATTATGGAATCGAGAGCATGGGATAATTAAATATTATCATTTTCAACTTTGTATAAACTTTATATATATATAGAGTTCAATTTGATGCTGGCATTATCTACTAAAGAATATTTTGAGGGTCATATAATATAAAATGATCATTACATAAGTAGCAATGGTGAATATCATAACAGTTAAATGAAATATTTTAGATTGTGGCGAGAGATTCAAAATGCATAACAGTTCAATAGGTCATACTACTCGATTCCATAAAATGATATCATAGATCACAATGTCTACTGTTGGTATTATAATGGTCAATAACATTATTATCCAAAATAAAATGAATAATTTGCTATTAAAAATAATTTAAAACACACTCTCAAGGTTTAAATTGCATAATTAATGGTCAAAAAGCCATAGTCACACCAATCGTGATGCTTTTTCAAAATACTGTTGCCTACTTGGGTGAAGGTACTGGGAAATATGAGATCTCTACTAGCAATAGTATCAAATAAAATAATGATCAATGTGAGAATAGTATCCTCACGACCTTATTTTTTATTTTTTTTCAAAAGTATAATGAATAGAAAAGTGGCAAATAGTAAACCAATTACTCGTGAAATAATTAATAGAATCTCATAGTATAGGTATAAGCTTAAGTGTTTTTTGGGTTTATAGATGAAACTTTATATTGATATTACTTTGAAAATTTTAATTATAATATTCCATTCAGCTTGAAATCTACTTCATTTAGTTATTAAATCAAATCATTGATAAACTAATTATGCTGATACCAAATTGATAATATAATTATTCATTTATTAAGATTGGATATTTTTTAGAAATCTTATCACATTGGTTATCTTATGGAACACTTGTTGGATTATGATTCACAAATTTCAGAGGAATAAGTCTCTGAAACTTGTACTCAACTTGAGACATAATTATCCAATTATTAAAATTATGTTCAATTTTAATGAAAACCTTTTCAAACAAAAAAACTCAAAGTTATAACTTGATTTTATAGTTCATTTACTCAATTACTAATCTGTTCCATTTATACATTTTTCAATAAATTACAAAATATTTCAATATACTTTTTGCTTTATTTAAGCTTGAAATTGATATAATTTTTTTTGAAATTATAAAAGATTTGGTTTTAATATCACAAAATTGATATAATATATAGATAATTTACTTAGATTCAATTGAGGAATAAATAAATGACTTATTTCAATTTGACTCTCTCTAATATTTTGAAATTTATCAAATATTGTTTTTATAATAAGCCATGATTCATTAAAAATTTTAATTGAAATATTGATTCCATTGATATAGATAAATATAAAATATTGATGTTTCAATAACTAATCATAATTAATAAATAGTGTATAACTTTATACCAGAAATAGATTATAATTAGAGATAACAATGAAGAAGTTTAATTGGTTTAATTTTACACAATCCTACATCTTTGAATAATTTTTATTATCTGAAAAGCTTTAAAATAATCACTGTTTATGAAAATAATTTTTATCTCATTGACTTTTCATTATTCTTAACTATTCAATTTTTAATATTTCAGATTTTCAAGTAAACTTTTGCTTCAATTGTTTTCAAAGCTAAAAATTATTTATGTTTGTTAATTTTGCTCAAAATATATCTAATATCATTTGAGTTTTATATTTGAAAATTGATCATTGCTTGCCAGTTTAAATCATTAAAATATCAACATTATTTTAACATTGCGCGAATGGTTGGATAATGAAATTATATACAATAATCAATAGATTTTTTAATGCTTAATATTCTATGCTCAAACTAAAAAAATATTGAAATTATTGGGTAAATAAAATTGAACTTAATACTCTCTCTAATTGATAAAATGAATGCAATTTTAAACTTGGTGGAAAGATTTAAAAAAATATTAATTTAATGACTTTGGGACATTTTTTATTAACTATAAAAATAATATCTTTTTGAGATATCTATATAAATAGTCTTAATATTAATATTAATTTCATTATCTTAAAATCTAGAAAATATAACTAAAATAAACTAACTAGGTAACCTCTGATCTATTTGCAAAAAATTAAAAAAGGAAAATATCTTGTTATATATAAAATTAGAGCAAATATTATCAATATAGTTGGTACTTGATTAAGTTTAAAAACTTCACAAACTTTTTTAATTTCTTTATTTATAAAATATACTATTAAATATTTAACTATCAGTGTCATTGATAATGTCAAATTTACAATATATCCCATTACCCATGTCTTTCATTTACCTGCTATTCCTTCGTATATCCAAAAAATCGTCTTATCGCATATATTACGATATATAAAGTACTGAACACTAGTGATTTTAATATATCGGTTCTTCACTGTCTACAAGCTTTACATTTGTCCCTATTGAATTATAATTGCTCTAAACACTTTCTACATGAAAAGATAATAAAAATAGTAACAATTCAATTTAAATACAACCACGGGTGTTATCACTAAAATCGTATATATCATCTTCGAGTCTGGTGATTGGTTAAAAACTCAGATTAATTGCAGATATAACTTGATTACCTAATGAAATGTCATTTGAATTCAATATTAAACTGAAGTTATTGAAGCTGTAATTAATAGAATCCAAAATACAATATGTAATTTGAAATTGAAAAGATTTACAACACTTTCTCAACCTTGAAAAACAATAATACTTGAGATGAATAAATGAATGTAAAAGAGTGAGACACTGATTCATAACCACACCAATTTGGATGAACCATTAGTATATTGTAGGAAATTCGAGTATCAACTCCAAGAAACATCAAACCTTTATTATCAATATAATTAAGTATTTTAATCACTAGGGTTATCATGGTGACTTCCTGACTGGATTTTTTATTTGTTCAAATAGAATATCTGATTAAGTAAATTATAGAACAATCATTCCAACTATTATAAATACAATCCTATATGAATTAATATAATATCCAACTAGATCGTTACGATTCATCTGATATAATCTATATTCAAAAAAATTAGTATATTAAATATATCAACTATTTATAACTTCTCAAGTTTTATATTGAAATCTGGATCAATTGCTCCAATTTGAAGTTAAAATACTTAAATTATAAAACATGTTAATTCCATTTTAGTTTTGTATATTAAAATATTCCATTTAATAGTTAAAACAATATATACTATAAGTTAAATAGTAATTAAGAATGGAATTTGATTTATTTCTCTTTTTCTATTCAAGAATTAATTCATTTATTAGCCAAATATTAAAACCTAATTCTTCAAATTAAAACCGACCAATCAATACAAATAACCTAAATTATATTATATTGTAAATAGGCTCCTAAAACTTGCCTAATGTGGTTTATGATTCAGAATTTAAATAATTATCTAAATGTCAATTTTTTAGAATTTCAATATATTGACCAATATTTTAAGTATTAAATAATATTTTATTAAAAATTTTAAATAAATTATATAATTTAAAAATTTTTTTATATTATTATAAATTCAAAGATATTTTTGTTCTTTTTTTAAAGTTTATATTAATTATAAATATATTTTTTGAAAATTTACTAATTGAAAATTTTCATTTAATTAATTAATAAAATTAAAATTTATATTTAATTTATTATTTTATTTAATTAAATTATATTTTTCATTTTTTAATATTTTTTTATTATATTTAAATTATATTTTTAAGTATAAACTATCTAAAATAATGAATAAATTATATATAAAATATTAAAGGATGTTAATAAAAAATTCAATTGAAATATTTTGATTTATTTAATTTATTATTTTTTAATAATTAAAAAATTATTTTAAATAAAGTAAATTTTTAATATATTAAATTATTTTATATTATTACTGTCTCTTATACACATCTTACTTCTGATATAATTATAAATTTAGAAAAATTTAAAATAATTAAATTAATTCAGATATATTTAATTATATAATAATATATATTCAAGAATTTTATTTTATATTAATTTATTTTTTTATAACTCAAAATTTATTATAATATTATTAGAATAATAATGATATTTTTAATAATTATTATTTTAGTTAAAATATTTATTAAATTTTAATATAGATTGAATATTATTTAAATTAATTTTTAATATCAATTAATTTAAAAAATATTATCCTTTGAATATTATTAAAAATATTAAATAATATATAAAAATTATATATAAAATTATATAATTTTTGAAACTTCCAAAATATCAATAATATATATATAATATTATATTCTGATTATATATATATATATAATTTTAATAATTATAGTGAAATAATTTGAGTTAGATATAGTTTAAAAATACTATAAAAAATTTCAACTTTTTTATTCAAAAATAAAATAATTAAATCATTGATAATACCTGTCATGGATAATAATACAAGAGCAATATCTTCCATATCCCAAATTCGTATTTTGCCAGTTACAACCTCGTAAATTCAAATAAAAGGCCTTCCAGAATACATAGTCAAACATGGAATCAAGAACATTAATGATTTAAATATAATAATTCTGTATTCTTGATAAACTCTTGATTTGTCCATAATCAACTCGAGTTATTTTAAGCTTTTTTTACCAGAAAATATCATTATAATTATATAAGGTATAATAGTCAGCGTATAAGGAACAGATGATGATATTATGATAATAATTTAAAATATTTTAGATTCTGAAGTTAACTTATGAATGCACATAATCTTAACAGGAGTTATTACTTGATTGCTTAGTATAATATTATATGAACACTTTGCAAAATATGGGCTTATCGTTATGATAAATATTGCAATACAGAAAAAATTAAAAGTTTGTGATTAAATGCAATCAATAATACTGTCTCTATACTCAATAAATATAGAGTATGAGCTGAACACCATAATGAATAAAAATTTATTATTATATCATAAACACACCAACCTGGATGAATCATCAAATATTTTAAAGAATTTCGTATAAAAATTTCGCGAAATATCAAACCGCCACTTCAAATAAAATTAATCACCATAGTAAATAAGGTCAAAAAGATATTCTGTTGACCTAATTTTTTGTCCTTTTTGACTATATTAGTTAATAAAGTTAATATAAATAATAAACCAAATAAACCAACAATAATAAATATAACTCTCAGAATATTGATATAATACCCCTCAGGGTTATTATGATTTGAAGCTTACTATAAGTTTTGTAGTTTTAATTAAATTTTCATTTATTTTATTTTTAATAATGATAATTTTAAAAAATAATATATGAATAGTTTTTTATTTATGAAAATATTACTCGTTTTAAAACCTAAATTATATAAAAATCATATAGGAAAGTTAATATATATTATCTATATATCTATTTATAGTTATTATTTTTATTAAAATAATAATAAAAACTCAATATTCAATATAATTATACTTAAATAATATAGACTTTATTCATAGTTTTATGGTTATTAGAAATTAAATCTAGAATATAAATATTTTAAAATAGTTTGAAATTTTGAGAAATTTATAAAAATAATTATTTATTTAAACTATAATCTTATATTAAAATAATTAATCAAAAGCTAAATATATTATTAGTTATAATATTTTAATGATAAAAT
>JNEM01016665.1:0-12261 GCA_000697335.1 Conidiobolus incongruus B7586
ATATTATAGGATATTGGCACTACCTAATATAAATCTTAATATATCAGTGACTCATCCTAGTTTGAAGCTTAATTAAACTTTATTTACACTTATACACTACAGCTACATTATATTACTATATTCTACACCATATTACTTTTATATTAAGTTTTCCTCTACACTATATTAGTTTAACTACCACTATACTTATATGGTAACAATAATAAAACTATTAAAAACCTATTAGAAATTAATAACTATCTATATCAAATTTAATTATTACTATTTTAAATTTTATCTATAATTTATTTTATTTAAATTTAACATTATATACTATAATACTACCAAAAAAAATACCTTTATACTATTTTAATAATGATAACAGCTTAATTATTAAGTAAATCTAAGACTTTAGTTTTTAAAAGCTTATTGCCCTCTAAGAAACTTATATTAGACAACTTCTAATTAAAAAAAACATGTCTTAAAAAGCTTAAATCTAATAAACTAACTACTTTATTATAGTTAATATATTAATTTACCTCTTTAATGTTTTTAAAAACAAATTAACTATTTATAATAGTTTTAAAAACCTTTATAAGTTTGAAAACTACCTTAAAAATATAAAGAATTACTTTAATTTAATCCCTAATAAAGATTTAGAAAATATCTTTAAATTAGCCACTTTTTTTTAGAAAAATCTACTTATACTTGGTAGTTAACTGATTATAAACTTAATCCTAAAGAATCTTCAAGAGGATAACTTATTATAAAAATATAAATTTTTAAACAATTAGAAAAAGCTTTTAAAAAAAGGTATTATTTAAAAGATTAAGTTTAATTAACAAGAGAAAAGCTTTCTTAACTTAAACAAAAAACTTTTATAAAATAATTAACTAAGAAATTTAATGAGATACACTTAAACATATTAAATATCACTAAAAAAAAATAAATCTACAAACTATTATAATACTTTAATCTTTAAATTAAGCTTTAGTTAGTTAATAGAGAACACTTTAATAATATGTTTTTTTCTAACATTTGTGATATAGCAATTATAATTGATGATATCTTTTACTTTATAACTAAATCTTTTTATCTTAAGAATTAATCTTTTAAAACTTACTTTAACCTACTTAAGTTTTAAATAATAAATGTTTCTATATTAAAACTTCATAAGAAAATCTCTAGTAAAGAAGTTAAAGCTTATTTAAGAGTAAATAAAAGTTGTTACTATTGTTAAAAAACTTAAGTTAACTATAAAACTAATAAATACCCTTTAAAAAACAACATCTGTTTAATTCTCAATAATCTTAATTTACCAACCATAAGTTAAACTTGAATAATATTAATATAACCTTAAAATTACTTTTTTCACAATTAGTTAGCAAATTCTAATCTAATTTATAAAAGTTATAATAGACTACTAATTCTACAAATTAAACTATATATACTAGAGAAATCCAACTGATTAAACTATTAGAAACTAGAAATATTTTAATAACTAATCTACTTTGTAATTTTTTACCTTTAACTATTATTCTATTATTTGTATTAATTATTTTTTTTATAAACACACCTATTAGTGTTTTAATTAATTCTTGTTATTTTAACTATATATTAACCTACAAAAGTAAGTTATAAAATCAAAAACACTTATATTTTTACTAATAACTTAATTAATATTTAATAAAATAAATTTAAATTAAATAATTAAAATCTATTATATTTATTAATTATATATATTATTAAATAATGATATTTAGCTATTAATTGATTAAAATATAAATCTTTAAATTTTACCTAAGGTAAGTTATAAATTTATAGGTTTTTAGTGATAAAAAAATTAAAACTTAGTGTATTTACCTTTAGCTTTTCTAACTTCTTTAAGTTTGTAAGGTATAGAATCAATTAACTTTTTACATTAAAAAGGGTTGATTTTATTCTATACTTTTTAAATATATTTTTAAAGTTGATTTAAATTTTTAATTAAGGGGAAAACTTTAATAACTTTATTTAATTGATCTTAAAGGTGTTTAATTAAATTAAAGCTAGGAGATTAAAAAAGTTACTTTATAACTATTATCTTGTTATTTTTAAGCTATTTAATAATAAAAGTTATAGTATAATAAAGAGTATTATCTTACTAGAAAATAATATTAGATTTATTTAACCTATATTATTTAATGGTTTTTTTTCAGTTTATTGTTTAAAATACTTTAGTACATTTTAATATTAATTCCCCTATTAACTTTATAAAGATACTTTACACTTAAAAATAACATATATCTTTAAATAATAATTAACCTACTATTATACTTTTAGGTAAAATTAACATAATAGTTATAAAGTAATTCTACATTTTTTTTAAAGCATCTAGCTTTTTTATTAAATTTACTAAAGTATATTTTTGTTTTATTAGATTCAATAACTTTACTTTAATTAGTTTTAGTTTAATATTAATAGTAATATTTAAACTCTTATTTAACTTTATAGTAGGATTTTTTTAATTAGGGGTGTTTTTTCTTAAAATGTAAATGGTATCTATACTAATATAAAACACATATAATAGTATTAATGTTAACTAATATTCTTGTATAGTTTTATAGTTTTTGTTATATTTCTACAGTAGTACTATACTTGCTTATATTAACTAACCTATAAATATACTTCTTATCATGTTTATTTATAATTTTAATATATTTAAGTTTAAGTTTAAATGTTTCTTTATTGTTATTTTTAACAACTTTAACTATAGTAAATTAGTTAACATTAGTAATTCTAACAATATTACAAGTTGATTTACTTTCTTTATAAAGTTAATTAATACACAAGTAGATTTTTTTAAAGAGGGATTTAGGTATAATAATACTAATAAAAAAAATTTAGTATATCAATAAAATATTATATAAAATAATAACAAAGAGAGAAAAAAGATATAGTTATATATTGTTAAATATATCCTTTTATCTCAAAAACCTGTAAATTTATAACTCACTTTAGTTAAATATTAAGGGTTAATATTTTTACTAATAGTTTACTAAATATATCTAAATATATTTGTTTATTATTAAATAATATACCTTAATTATATATTATAGTTTCAAGTAATCTAATATATATAATTGTTTTAGTTATTAATTAAAATATATATATTTTTGATTTTATAACTTACTTTTGTAAGTTAGTATATATAAAACAAATAAGAAAATAAATAGTTTTGAATTATATATATATATAATAATTTTTTGATTAAAAAATTAACTTTTTAAAATTAGTTATTTAATTTATTTATATTTAAATTAAGTAATAATCATCAAAAGTTTTTTATTTTAGTATTAGTAAAATTTAACCACAAACCCTTTAAAATTATTTAAAATTTATAAACAGCTTTTAGTAATAAAGTATTATCTAAATTAACATTTTATTGTTAGTTAAATTACTTTAAGGTTAAAAGAAAAATTATTTAAAACTTATTAAAATCTAAAAAACTAATTTTAATTGTTATTTTTTTAATTGTTAATAAAGTAAAAAAATATATTAAAAAACACTTTTTTATTTTAGTTAAAAAATTATTTAAATACTTTAATATTAGTTTTATAAGTATTTTATATATATTAAAGTTTAAATTTAAATTAATAAATAAAAATATAAAATAAATACCTTATAATTTAACTAAAGCTTAAAAAAAAGCTAAAGTAGTTATTATTAAATAAAACTTACTAAAATATTATTAGAAGCTTAAACTTTTATAGTGAATAATTACAATTAATAAATTTTAAATCCTTATGTATAATCTTTTATTAAAACACAAATTATAATATTAAATTAAGTTAAATCAATTTTTTTTATAAATCCCTTTAAATAAATATTTTATTAATAAGTAAATATTAATTATTATAATAAATTATAATAATATATGCTACTTTTATTTAATTTTTAAAGGAAAATTAATTAATAGTAAACTTTATATTGTTTTTTTAAATAAAAGTATTTTTAATTAGTATTTTCAATATAATTTAAGAAAACTTATTATTTTACATGATAATTATAAAATATATAAATTTAAAGCTGTAAAAAACTTTTTAATTAAAAATAACTAGAAAAAACTACTACATTTAGTATATTCTTTAGCTTATAGCTTATATAATTATAATTACTTTAAACAATTAAAAAACCAACTTACAAGAAAGAAAATTTCTACAAAAAAATTTAATTAGTTTATAAAACATTAAATTTTAGTCTTTAATAAAAAAACTATTTTTTAAGTGTTAGATCTTTGTTCAAAATATAGTAAAAAGTTATTAAAAATAAAAAAAACTATTAAATTTATATTATATATTTATTTTTATATATTATATATTAAAATATTTATTTATTTTCAATCATAAAAAATTCCTATTATTAAAAATACAGAGTAATAATAATAATAATCTTCAAAAATTAATTTGAGTTAATTAATATTTTAAAATGTTTATTACTGAATTAGATAATAATTTGAATATTTTCAATTCATTATAAGGATTATATTAATACTTTTGATATTCCAATTATTTTTAAATAAAAAAGTTTGATACTCCATATTTATTTACATTGATCATTTTTATCATTTCTTATATTCTAATGATATTATTTTGTCATTGTTTTTTTCAAAATTATAAAATCCTACACTCAAGTCTGAATAGTGATAAAGATTCTAGTTTCATTGGATATACTTGTTTTTAGTATAGGATTATAACAGCCATATAGCTCATAAGATTATGATAATCAATTTATCAAATATCAATATTAAAAATTTGAATCGTCTTTTGGTTTTTATTATTGCTCTGAAACCTTTGAGATTTTATTTATAACAAAATTAAGTAAAATTTTTTCAAATATACATTATTTATACAATTTATATTAAACAATAATTGATATATCATTCATTATAATTATTGATTTTTTTATTTTTACTTTCATGTTTAACAATACTCTAAAACTATCATGGTATTTAAAGGATCATTCTATTATTAAATCCTCCCCTGTTATGATTTTTATATTAGAATCCCTCAAATCATTAATAAGTAAAAAATAACACAACTAAAAAGCACTTATAAATATTTATAGACCTTTATGTTTCAACCAACAAAATTCGCAAATTGATGACAGGTATCAATTTTTCTTATTGGTAATCAATTAACATGAAAATAAATCTCAGTTGAAACTAATGTAATTTTATATTGATTAATGTGAAATATCCTTAATTTTTAAATCTTGTTCAATACCTTTATTTTTTACCAAAGAAGTTAATCAAGCAGGCGATCTATATCATGAACTTTTGTTTTTCTATAAATTGACTAGAGATAAATTTAGGAGTGTCATTATCATAAATCAAAGTTCTTATCCAAAATCAAATATATTATATTGGACTTTCAGAATAGTCTGATTATAAAATAATTAGCACCTTCGAATTGAATGATTTAAATAAATTCAATCCCATATTTAGGAATAATGGTAATTTAATTCTAGTAGTGAATGCTAAACCTAAGTCCATCAACATCATTGTACAATATATTAATAAATTCAGTATACATATTTGAATGATACTAAATTATGAATTCCAATCACCATAATGGTAGCTCCACTGATTTAAAGAGATTACACCCTCCTTCGCATCCCACTAATCAATATAGAAAGAATTCAAGCATTCCTAACACCCCGACAGCTCCAAACGCCTTAAATCAACTTGACTTAAACTATAAATCATTAAATTCAATACCCCAAGATATATTTCTACACCATGAAAATATTGAAAAAATTAGTCTAGCTTACAATCATTTGAGTACCCTTCCTCTCCAATTTCAAGATTTTCAAAATTTAGTTAACCTAAATTTACGCTCTAATCAATTCAGAGAATTTCCTGCTGTGCTAACTGAGTTGAATAATCTCCAAGTATTGGATATTTCTAGGAATAAAATCAAATCACTTCCTCCTAATCCGGGAAATTTGATAAAATTAACTCGATTAAATCTCAGCAAAAATAGACTGCATATGTTACCATTATATTTTGGAAGAATGGAGAATCTTGAAATTCTCAAATTGGAAGGCAATTCTTTCACTTTCCCTTCAGAAAGGTGGTTTAGGTATGAAAAATGGGGAGACCGCACTTCATGGTTGAAATCACTTCAAGCTTATTTAAGAGAAACTGAATACGCTCAAAAGGACTCAAACTACTCCAGGATTCCTGGAAAGAGTTCTTCACCAAACCTTGGTCAAAAACACCTTCCTCCAAGGATAAAAACTTCTCAAGACTCTGGGCCAAGTCCGAGAGATAAACATTCAGCCAAATTTCATCCAAGTTTTGATAAGCCAACCTCAAGAAAAAACTCTTCAACTTCGAGTGACTATAACCATTTTCCACTCAGAGGTCACTCTCGGAGTCAGAGCCAAGATTCGATTAATAATCTCAAACTTTCAATGAGTCTAGAAGATTATAGTGGACATCTAAACTTTGGTCATAGTTCTCCCTTTGATCAAGGTGAACATCCATTTACCTCCACTATGAAAAAAGTTGAATTCAAGCCAATACCAAGGCAACGATCAAATTCGCATATTTCTTCGAAACCAAATTTAAATCCAATTATTCATGAGTCCGACTCTATTGATGAAATTCATTTAAAAGGCGAAAACAGAAGACAGCAGAGTGATCTTACAGATCCAACCAATCCGACTGATTCCTGCAGCTCAGATGATGAAACCAAATCTCCTCATAATATATTTTCTTCGGCTCTAAATTCGGCATTCTATAAAAGTTTTACTGAAGCAGAGATATCTAGACTCCAGGCTTATCGCGACTTACTTTATGTAGCGCATATTGTTGAAACTAGGTTAAATTTTTGGTTATCGATTACTGTAGATAGCGATAGTGTTTTCTCCCCAATGACCGCAACCATGGGATCACCTATATCCGAGTCTCCAGGCAGCTTACCTGACTCAAATGCTTTGGCACGTTCTTCCTCGATTGACTCTAAAAATGATAAGTTGGGCATAAAATCTAGCGATATGAAATTTAATACTTTAGAAACGCTACATCAGTTCAAGAGAGAAAGCAGACATTTATGTCACCTTCTTCTAAAATGCACAATATCATCTGACGATTTATCTGATTCCTACAACACGGAAGAGCTTTGGAATAGTCTGCATTCGGTTTCCCTGAACTTACTTGCCACTTTGAATCAATTAATCACGGTTTTGTTAAATTCCTTAGTATTACCAGACTATGTTGAAACATCACCTCAGCGCTGGAAAGATACATTATTCAATTTACATCAAATCGCCATTCATCTGAAATCAATGACTAATAATTTACAAATTGTAAATGTTAAACAGATTGAAAAGTTGGATATTGGCTCTTTACTCGACAAAGTACCTCAGCAGAAGACAGCACCTAAGGTTCGACCGTTTCATCGCAAGCAGCTATCTGAAAATAGTCTTCTTTCTAAACGTAATGTCAATCTCTCTCCATTGAACAAAATGGGCAAGACTGCTCCTCAAAAGCCTTCTTTCACTCCAGAAGAGCAAGATAAAAATAGCCCAAATAATCACCTCTATTTATCAGTTGAAATGGGTGTTTCTGCTGCTTTCAAAGTTCTTAACTCGCTTAAAGACTATTTTACTAAAGATCATACTAATCGATATTGTAAGCTTGATAATTTATCAAAATACATTCAAGATTGCCAAGAAGCCACTCAAAGTCTTGTTGGATGCTTGAATATGCTTTTTGAAGTTCCAAGTCCCAATAGCTCTATTAACCGATACAAAGATTGCGATAATCTTAATTTGACTGATCCCACCCAACTTCCGCGGTTTTATTCCCATGCGCAACATTTTGTTGAAAGTATTCTCATCTTATTGCAAGAGCTCAAGCTCCATGCTAATGAAATTGATCTATCAAAAATTCAAGGAATTGATCAATTGGGCATGCTACTGTCGTCTACAAAAGAAATAGCACAGAGTTTACCTTCTAGATAGAGAGATTTCTTCCATAAAATGGTTGTTAATTAATTAGTAATCAAAGGTTTTTGTTTGAATTAATATTAATTATTTAATACATTTCAAAATTACATTTACTATGTAAATTTAATATTAATACAATATATTTATTATTGCATTTATAAAAATAATTCTGAGGATTCTAATATATTCAAAATCCATGATTAAAAAATATAAAACAGAATTAAATACTTAGATATTTTACCACTCAATCCATGCTTTTGTTCAAGCATTTTGAGTTATCTAAGTTTCATTTTATCTCCTTATAACATGTAATCGGTTTGAAGTATAACTAGTGAGATAATAATCAATTCTAGCCAAAATTATCTCATCTTCCACGAGCACAAATAAAAGGAAATCTGTACAAAGTTAGATTTTGTATCATTAATTAACCTTCACATTTGATTTCATAGTTTAATTTAATACTTCTTAAATATTGTGTTGCAATATAATTAAATAAATAAATTTATATAGACATAATATTTAATGTAAAATTCCTAATTATTTCAAGTAAATAATACAATTCAATCGATCCTTCTGTATGACACTTTTTATTATAGATTTGATTAAGCGTTTAATGGAATTACCATTCAACTATTTATTAAATCAAGAATCATTGATTATGCATATAGGTAGTGATTCAATTTTAAATACTATCTGATTGTTTAATATATTCTGATTAGAAATTTGGGAATTTTTTCATTTCTCGTAAAAGTTTTTGAACATTTATCTTATTATTTATTTAACCAATCAATAGTGTTACTAAAATATCTTTTGTTAGTGAGTGATTTGGTATGCAAATGGTTGAATGCAAGTTATATAGTTATTTAATAAATTCCCCAATTAAATTAGTTAATGAGTTCCAGGTTGATCTAATATATAAGGTTTTGAATTATGGAAGGCGTTGGATTGGTAAATTAAGAACTTGTAATCAAATTGGCTTATTTCATATTAATAAGATTTATTCATTTGATTGTATTAAATCCAGCATAAAAATGAATAAGGTATTCATGTATTTATTTAACTTATACTCACTATTACCTCGCGGATGATTCATTATGATATATAGTTGTAAGTATAATGAGTAACTTTTAACCAATTATATTTAGGGAATATTTTATTATTTCAAAACCTATTTGATTATAAATAAAGAATGAAGTATGCTTAAGTTGGTAAAACATTGTATTTTTACAAGGTATTTTTTAATAGAGCAGTACTATTCTTTGAATTCCTTGTTAAATTCTCTTCCGATGAGCATTCTTCTAATTTCAGAGGTACCAGCTCCAATTTCGTAGAGTTTAGCATCTCTGAGAATACGACCAGTGGGATAGTCGTTAATGTAACCGTTGCCACCTAAAAGTTGGATACCATCTAAAGCAACTTTAGTGGCGTTTTCAGCACAGTAAAGAATGACACCAGCGCAATCCTAAATACTGTTAATTCATGTTCACCCTTATCAAAAATATATTATTACCTTATTTGTAGAGAAACCTTTATCACAAGCACGGGCAACATTGTAGAGGTAGGAGCGAGAAGCGTTAAGTTTAGTGTACATATCAGCTAATTTTCCTTGGACCAACTAATTTTATATTTAGTTTGATTTTTAAATAACAAAGATATAATCTAACTTACTTGGAATTCACCAATGCGAGTATTAAATTGCTTTCTGGTGTGAACATAAGGCAAAGCATAATCCATGACAGCTTGCATCAAACTAAAAGTGAATTAATTCAAAAATCGATAATTTTATATTAAATTCAAATTTACCCAACAGGACCACCAGAAAGAACTAATCTTTCAGAATCTAAACCACTCATTAATACGTAGACACCAGCACCTTCTTGACCAAGGACGTTTTCAGCTAAATGTGAAACGTAAATATCTATAATTAAAATAAAAACCAAAAAATCAATCTATAATACCTGGGACTTCACAATTATCAAAGACAAGCTCACAAGTATTTGATCCTCTCATGCCAAGTTTATCTAATTTAGGGGAAGTAGAGAAGCCAGGGAAATTCTATAGATCGACTGTTAAATTTTAATTTGGTTGATAATGTTTAATAATACCTTTTCGATCAAGAAAGCGGTGATTCCCTTGGGGCCTTTGGTGATATCAGTCTTAGCATAGACAACCAAGACATCAGCATCGGGACCGTTAGTAATCCACATTTTAGTTCCATTTAAGATATATTTATCTCCATTCTTTTCAGCCTTCAGTTTCATTGAAACGACATCAGAGCCAGAGTTGGGTTCACTCATAGCTAAAGCACCAATGTGTTCACCGGAAATTAGCTTTGGCAAGTATTTTTCTTTTTGAGCTTCGTTTCCGTTTCTGACTATTTGATTAACACATAAATTGGAATGAGCACCATAACTTAAGGCAACGGAACCAGAAGCACGACTGATTTCTTCCATGACAATACAGTGAGTAAGGTAACCGAGATCAAGACCACCGTATTTCTCTAAATTATTATTATTTAATAATTTAATACAAGTCAAGTATAATAAATGGATAAAATGAAATTACCAGGAGCAGTGATACCCAATAAGCCCATATCACCAAACTTCTTCCACATGTCCATAGGGAACTGGTTATTCTTGTCGATTTCGGCAGCACGGGGAGCTAATTCTTTCTGGCAGAAATCATGGACAGTTTCGCGAAACTAAAATCAAGAATTATGAATCACTTAGTATTAAAAAGTATTATTGAGATAGAAATTAGATATTATCGGTTAATAGAAAGTTAAATGAATACAAAGGTTTTACTTACATGAGCCTGCTCTTCAGTCAAACCAGCAATATGGGGGTTATAGCCGCCTTGAGTGACGATTGAACGTTGAAAAGTTCTGGAAGCAGCCTAGATATACAGATGATTAGATACGATAAAAAAACTTAAAATGCATATGTTTACTTTTGTAGAGCGTAAAGATTTTAAGCAAGATAAAAATAAGCTCATATTATTCAATATAAGAAACAGATGACAATCCAAAATCAAGTATCCAATTCAATTTTAAATATGAGGATATTTACTAGTCTTGTGATTTTGTGGACCGTTTTTTAAATAAGTTGATTAAAAATGTTAAAAATTTTGGTACACATATTGGCTTTAAGTGAATTAAGACTAAAATAATTATAACCTGTATAAATTGCTTAGTTATATTTGCAACAATATAAAATATTATTAGGTACAAATATTTAATTAATATATTTTATACTAAGATATTTATATAAATATCTACAAATATATGATTGTAACTAATATATTGTTCAAAAATTACTAATTTCAAGTGTATAAGAGTTTTCTAATTAATAAATTTTTTTGATATATGGCATATTATAATGATTAAAGTATTTCAATTAAACATTTATTACCATTATTTAGCTTTAAAATTAATATAATGATAAAACATTATATAGAAAATACATTTCAAATATATATGTAGTGTTTTGTATATTTTAAGGTGGAAGAGGTCATCATGTGTAATCAAATAAGAAATACCATTCGCCACCAAAAATCGAAAAGGGTTGTAGTAAAATATAGAAAATAATCACAAATATATTAACTTAATCTTATTCAACATAGAGAAAAACTTACAGCTAAACCATAATTATTATGTTTGAACTCCTTATATTTTCACTGGACCTTTTTACAATCTTGAGTGGTGGGAGGTATTTGATTTTTGATTTGAACTTGACTGATACTCTTAACTTATATACAATTGATTGTATGGTTTCAAATATATATATTATAAAATATATATCAAATCATTCACATTTTTACTAAAGTAAAAATTTGTTGATTATTAAGGAGTTAAATTTAGCGTGAGAAGATTTCACAATAATATATGAGCTTTAAATTAATAATAATATAATTTTTATTTTTAAAAATCAAAGTGAATAATGTTTATTTATTACTTTAAATTTGAAAAAATAGGAAATTTTTTAATTTCTGACTTTTTGAATATAATATTTGTTTTTAATAAATAAATATATACAAAACAAATAAGAAAATATTTAGTTTTAAACTATATATATAATAGCTTTTTTTGATTATAAAATTAATTTTTTAAAATTTGTTATTTAAATTAATTATCATTAAACCAAATAATAATAATTAAAAGTTTTATATTTTAGTCTTAATAAAACTTAACCATAAACCATTTAAAATTATTTAAAATTTTATAAATAACTTTTAATAATAAAATATTATTTAAATCAACTAATTATTTTTAGATAAATTATTTTAAAA
>JNEM01016668.1:0-13577 GCA_000697335.1 Conidiobolus incongruus B7586
TAAAACCTTTTATTTTAAATAATGTTATAATTAATTTTATTTATCATAATTATTGTTTATTTTTGATTAAAATATAAAAAAATGTTTTATATTTTTATTAACTAAATTTAAAATTTAATATATATAATATATCTATATAATTAATAGTAAATTATTTTAATAATTGTTTATTTAAAATAAAAAGATATTTCTTTAATAAGATTTTTTATCTTTTTTAATATATAAAAATTAATAATAAAAATTAATTTTTTAAATTTTAATATATTTAAACAATATTTTTTTAAGTTTTTAAGTGATAAATCTGGCAATAAATTGTAATTTTAAATAAAACATTATTTTTAAAAATTATTTACAAATCTTAAATAATTTTAAAGGACTTATTATTGAGTTCATATAATAGTAAAATAAAAAACCTTTAATGATCATTTTCTAGTTTAATCAAAATTTGATTTAACTTTAAATTTTTAAATAAAAATATTTTTATAAAAAATCATAATAGAATATATATATATATATATATAGTTTGAAAATATTCATTCCTTTATATGTTTTTAATATAAATTATTTTTCAAAATTAATAAATTATTTGAAAAATCAGAAATTAAAAAATTTGATAAATGATGAGATATATACTAATATTATTTTTTAATAAAATTTTTGATCTATTATTTAATAAATATATAATTAATTAATGAAGTTTTGATTTTATCATCTTTAATATGGATAATAGACAAATCATATAATTTTAAACTTTATAAATCAATGATTGAACTAATTTTAACCAATTAAAAATATAATATAATGAAATCTGGAAAAAAATTGACTTTAATCTATATAATATGCTGAAGTGATTTCATAAATATTGGATCTATAATTATATTTGGTTGTCTATAAATATGAGGAAGTAAATCATTCTTCATCAACATCTTCTACAAGACCTTCTTCTTGGGCTTCTCGAGCCAATTGCTCCCACTCTTCAAGATCCCAGTCAATGTCCTCTTTGGTGATTTGAGCGCCGTGACGCAATTGGTGAGCAAGAGATCGAATGATATGAGGTCTAAATTAGCGAAGGTAAATATTAATAATATAATTATAATATATAATTATTAGTATTTACTTAGCATGGATCTGTAACCAATTACAATAATCATCTAAATACAATTTACTATATCTATAATAGAGATCATGATGATCAAAGCAATCCTTCAATTCCAATAAAATTTTTAATATAGCTCTAATTCCCAATTTAAAAATTATATAAACATCTTGTAAGACAAGTTGGCATAATTTGAAATTTCTGTAGAGTGGATAGCTAAGTGATCTTCTAAATAAGCTTACTAAACAGCTCTTTAAGGTATGGAAGTTTTCTAAACTCGAAAGCGTTGGGCTTAATTTACCAATAATCCATACGCTTTCTACATTGTATTCGCCCAGGTTAGTTCGTAAATTGTAAGAATAGCAGTAGATTAAATCCACTAATCCTAGGTAGATTGACTTTGCATCATTGATTAAGTCTAAAATAAGGTATTAATATCAAAATATTTTAAAATATTGATACTAATTACATGTTTTCTTAGGTAAATTTCTCATAGCATCTTTTTCTTTATCATTAAATTGCAATTCCTTTAACTCAGGATCAACAGGTTTGGGCTTTGAAATAGTTAATTGATCTAAATAATGGTATAAATATTGTAAATGATGAAGAAAAGTATATTATTTACCTAAGGTTTGTTCCAAATTAGTAGTGTCTTTAAAATCAACCTCAGAGATTAAAGGTTTGATAGGGGGATTTGGACTGGCTTCCTGTATTAGCTGAACTGAAGGCTTGGGTTCATTGTTAATTAATTTATCTAGAACATCGTGCCAAATAGGTCTATATTCAAAGACTTGTCGAAGCTCATCATGATCTTGATTCATAAAATCGGCCCTAAATAATATTAAGTTTTCTATCATAGAAAAAATATGAACTATAATTACATATAGTAATCTTCATCAAACTTTTCATTCTCTTTCTGTATTCTTTCACGAGTTCTTTCAGCTGGTGAAGTTGTCTCAGGATCGTCAATTTCATTGATTTCATTGGGAGTCATTTGAATGTGTTTGAAATATCCACTGTATTGATTGTTAAAACCATAATAAACTTGATTCAATAATGGCTGATCCTAAAGAAGTATTTAATAAATGTACAAAATAGCTAATATTAAATAAAGTTTACTTCATCAATGATCTGCTGGGGTAATTCCCAATCGAAAGGATCTAAAATCAAAATAATTAGCTAAATTACACTCTGAGCTGATAATGTGCCTACTTTCTTCTGTCTCCTCTTCCAACTGAGTTTTCAATTCGTCAAAATCCAACTCTTCGATTAAAGGTTTTTTCACTTGAGTACGTTCAACGCCCGTATCCAACTCCTTTTGAGTAGCTAATAATTTTGACAACATATCTAAATCCTGGAAATGCTCTCCAGGGTTCACTTTATACAATTGAACGGTAAAGTATCCAGTTGCTAAATCATACTTAGCTTGAGATCTTTCATCTTCGATAACTTCACCTGGTAAAGTTAATCTAAATCAATATATCGTTAATAAATATGTAAATAACATAAAAATTGAATTACCTCAAAAAATAAGGATTTAATAAAAATCTAATTTGGTTTCCTTCAATTAAAAATTCAGCATTTTGTGCTTTGATATAAGGGGTATAAATTTTCAGTATAATAAAATCAGGTTCTTGTGAAAGGCTAAATTTTGGAGTAATCATAATTAATTGATAATAATATTATAATGATCTAATTAATTTCTTTATATTGAATAAAATTCAAGCGATTGAAATTTATATTTTAGATTTAGTTATAAATTTTTATGGGATAATGAAATAGTTTGATATTAAATATAATAAAATAGAATCTGTTGAGGAAAAATAATATGATTAAGACAAACAAAAATCAAATATTTAAGCAAATAATATATAGATTTTATTATATAAAATTGATATTTTAAAATAGTATTTGATCTTTCTCAATGAATATATATTATTAAAAATGAAAATTCAATTTATTTAAATTTTATTCATTCAGCAATCGAGTAAAAATTGATTATCTGAAAAATTTCAACTAATTATATTTTTTTTAAATATCTTGAATATTGTCGCACCCTGTTCCTTCGGTTAAATTAGAACAAAGAACCAGTCCTGATAACCATTACAAGGAAAGACTATTATTCAGCTACACCTCCACAAACTCCTAAATATACTTTAAATATACTGGTGGCTACTATCGTAGAAGCTTGTTATTTGGCTTTACTAATTAAAACTACACCTCTACTACCAATTATCCACTTTTTCTATCTTCAACATTTCTAAGAGTAACGCCTCTATTCCACCTTGTTACTAAGCCTATTCTTTTATCCCATTACAATTTATTCTATTCGATATACTTGAATTAATAAAACTCAATTTTGTTACAACAATATTCTTTATCCATCGTTGTATAACTTTATATCATGATCTTCTCTCACTCTAATTTGCCTAATTTACAATTAATTATATACATAATGAACCTAACAGTGTAGTCATCGCGGCTCAACTGGTCCTCATGACCCCTAGAGTTGTGGAACTCATGGTCAACTATATCTCTCACCATCGAGATGTAATCCTCGAGTTGGCAATGATACCCACTTCCAATCTTCTTACAAATACCAAATTCTAAGTTTAATTTCATACCTTTATTCAAAACTTATTCATCTATAATATTTCAAAACAATTGTAATAATTATATTAAATGAATTATTTTTTTCATTTGACAATTAATGATAATCTATACTCTTAATCACCCAATCAATATAAATTTTATGATTATGGAGATTTATACTATATTATGTTAATAATTTTATTAGATCTTTTTAGAAAATTGATTATATATTGATTATAACATAAAAATTTATTAACTATATATTTTTTATGAAATTTTTTAAGTTATAATCTATAAACTGAAAAAAAATTATCTTAAATAAAATTCATATTTTATTTATTAATTATTTTCTAATATTCTTTAATATCTCAATAATATTATAATATAAATTAAATTAAATAGGCTTCTATTATAAAAATATTATTATATAAAATATAATAAATTCAAATTACTAATATTAAATATTATCATTGATTATTAAGATTATCAGTTGAACTAGTCAAATATATCCTAAAATATACTTTTTTAAACTTTGGATTTTAAATTAATAATATAATTTAGATTTATAAACTTAATACATATATTATTTTATCTTATGTAATATATTGGAGCTTATTAACTTAATATTAATTATATATAATAAATATATTATAAATAATATATATTCACCTGATATTAGAGTATAGAACAATATAATTTTTTTTATATACTATCAAATATTGAGTTAATTTATTATTAATTATATTAGTTTTCTTTATAATAAAATTTTATTAAATATTTAATTAAATTCAAAATAATTTAATATATATTTTGAGTTTTATAAATTACCAAATATAACTTGATACTAAAATATTACTTAATAATCTAAATAAATATTTCATATAATAATAAAAAGATTATATAATAAATATATTATAAAGATAATATAATTTATATATTTAAAATCTTGATTATTAATATATATAATAATAATATTAAAAATTTAATAATAAATAGATTATTATAAATATCATAAAAAAATAAACTTAATTAGATTTACCATCCAATAATATATATAAATAGTTGATAATACATTAATTTATTAATATATTATATTTCCTATTAATAAAATTAATAATTTCTTTTGAATTCTTTAATAATATTTTATTATAATAATAAAGATTAAATTTGTTTAGGAAATAAATTTATAAAACTAAATTTAACTAATAAAATTTAGTTTTTAAATTAAAATCATTATTTATTTGTAATATAATTTATAATTTATATTCTTTTCTTTTTCAATGATTATAATTGTATAATATTTAAAAAATAATAAACCAATATTGAAAAATTTATATTAAAAAGAAAACATATTTTCAATTGTTACAAATACAATAAAGGGTAAAATATAAAAAAAAATTAAAAAATATGATACAGCATGTATATTTTATAAATATTAAAATCTCTAATTATATATTATAATTACAGCTGAACTATTTTAATCAATGATTTATGTAAAAATTCTTCAAATATCTTTATTTTATTAAATATTTAATCTAATATTGATATTTTTGAAGATTTTATGATTAAATATTAAAATTATGTAATTATGATGTAAATTTTATTTTCAATTATATCATACTAGATTATGCATATCGATGCAATAATTTATATATGTCAATTTGACTTATATGGTATAAATAATGATTATTGAATAATATAATCAACGGATATTAAAAGATGAATTATTTGATTCTAAAAATCTGATTAATTTTGATATATTTTAAAATCGATCATTGAGTTAATAATTAAATAATATATGTATCAATAAATTTTTTTCTAATATATCAAGTATTTAATAATATAATTTACATTTTTTTTACCATAATCAAAAAATTATAAATATTTAAAATATATTTTTTGAATTTAACTGAATTTTGTGTAAAATATGGCCATATTTAATTCTTACATGTTAACAAATATATTTTTAATTATCATTATTCAATATAAATCTTTTACAAGTTATCTATTTTTATGTTCGAGACCAGTTGAGCAATTAGAAAATACCAAATTTATTAGAAAATTAGAAATAGTTGATGTCAATTCTTCAAGTTTGGCAAATAAGTCACTAAAGAATTTAAATCATCTTATTAATAAGTGGCATTATTTCATCATACTCTAATTGCTAAAAATACTAGTGTTTTAGTGTTTTTGTTAAATATCAATTATCAAGAAACTAGTTTGTCGTACTCACATGTGAATTTAAATAAGAATAAATTATTTAATACTATATAACAGTCACTTTAATAGGATCAATTAAATTTAATTCATTGTAGTTAATTTTATCATTGATATTTGGTTATCATATTATAACAAATCGATTAAGGTCAAAAATAACTATCAATCGTCATATTAAAAGCTATTATATAAATTTTTATAGTTTAAATATGTTTGAATTAGTTTTAAATTAAGTCTCAATAAGATTGAATCATCAATAATATTAATAAAAAGCCCATTTAACTATTGAATTGTTAAAAATATTATTTATTTGGCTAATATATTGAATAGTGTAAATTGGTTAGTCTAACTAATTAGCCAATTTATTATATTTTTATGTTAAATGTTAATTCAATTATAATTTATAATGGTAATTCAGTACAGCTTAATAAATTAATAGCATTTCCGGATTGTAAAATATAATATGATATAAATTCTTTGCTTATATGTAAATTTGAATAAATTGATAATCAATCATGATATCCGTGAATATCCGAGGTGCATTGAACTTTAACATTCAAATCGCAGGCGCTTACCACAAATTTGCAATGAATTGGCAAGTCTGACTATCATTAACACATGAAATAAAATGCTTGAAATAGCACAATAATAGAGAATTATAATCGACCAATAATATTATAGTTCTTATTAATACCCAATTGTTTGAATCTGATGGAAGATCACCAAAGAATATTTGCCAGATGTTAGTAATTTGAATAAACAATTGTGATCAAATCGGGCAAATTTAATAAAAATCAAAAACTGATTAAATTGTCCAAAAATATTTATTTTCAACAATGTTTAATATTATCCAAAAATAATTATTTCCTAAATTTTTAGTTTTATGAATATTGACCTAGAAATAAATTGGTCAATAAAATTTACGGTGATTTTAATATTTGTGTAAAATATTCAATTGAGAATCAGTTAAATATTAAGATAGTGGAAATTATATTAATATATCAATAATTTTCCAAAAATATAGGGATTATACTTCAATTTACATAAGATCATTTTACAAAAATTAGTTGATACTTTGAAATAAAAATGAACAACCAGTTTTCATGATGAAACTAGAGATTACCTCATGATAATCAAAGATGATTTAATCAATAAGATCCAATTAAATTTTGAGAGGATAAAAGATAAGGCTTGGAAAAAATATTAGAAAATTAATAAATATTTAGTCTGATGTTCTGTCTTTTGATATCCTTAATATTATATCTATTCAAATCTTGCAAAAAAATCCATCTGATCAATACAGTTTCAGGGATTATTTATATAATTAAATGAACTGAATCAATTGGATGAATAAATTTAATATGCACCAATTTTATACTCGTGATTTAGGTTTAAAGGTTGTATCAATTTATAGGAACTGGTTGAATTATATTGCAAAAATATTAAAAAAGTAACTGGTAAAATCCAGCGGGATAATATATCCATTTTCAGCTTTACAGCTCCTTATCATATTATCTGGATTGATGTAATAACATGTAATTAATTATTAAAATTTAGCAAATATTGGACTAATAAATCTATTGAATCATTATTATGTTATAATCATAATGATTTCACAGATTCAAAATTAAAAATAATGATAATTTTAAATAAAAGTGATGATAATTTTAAATTTTGATGAATAAATATGACCCCTTGAATTGTAATCAGTTATTTAATCAAAACGAAATTAATTAATCACAATTCTCATTATTATTCAAGTAAATTATCATAAATTTGATATTAAAAATGGATGATAAAGATAAAACAATATAAAATAACTTGAATATTACAAAATTGAACCTGTGATCAATGTTCATAATATCATTATGATAATTTTATTTGAGATGGTCCAATGAAAATCCTTCCTACTATTATCATAAATATATTGTATGTTTCCTAGCCTCAATAGGAAAAAAGAATTGGAACAAAAGAAAGCAAAGAATATATGAATAAAAGTATTAAAGGCGGTATAAATTCACTTCAAAGAGGCTTGTATGATATAGCATACTAAATTGATATTCAACAGATACTTTAATAGAAAAAATAACCGTTAAAATTCTAACGAATTTATGCTTCGCTTTCTATTGATCTTAATTGGATTATCTTATCTATTCTTAGACTTAAATGGGAATAGCTTAAGGTGTGATTTTCTATCCATTTATTGACATTGATTCATAAACCAAAGTACCCATTTTAAGCTATTTTGTTTCATCCCTATGCAATCAAATGCTTTAGAACTATACTTAATTATTTATAGATTTATTAACAAATGGTTGTATATATTATAGCTGTTAAAACAATGACTAAAAGAAAATAGACAATTGTTTAACCTTGACGTTAACAAAAATTGATAATTAAAATGGTACGACTGAAAGTCGGACAAGCTAGAGAATTTGCACAAATGGAGCTAATTAATCCCAATTTAGTTCAGTCTATGATCATTTGATTTTCTAAATATAACAAATAGAGTAATACATTTAAATCAACAACTCTAGTTTAACTGTCTATAGCTAGCTATTAGCCAATAATAATATACGCTCAATCATCAGAATTCAAGCTTTCAGAAACCTCTAAAAATACTTAAGTATTCAGTTATATTGCCAAAAAAAACTACATAGTCCACGGTTTCAATATGAAAACTTAAGTGTATTTCAATTAAACTGAGTTTTAATATTGGATTACATATTCATTCTCACTAATCAGATGATTGCAAATCAGTTTGATTTTGATTGATTTGACGTTTTAAAATATTCATATAGCACTATATACATAATCTAAAGCCTAATCTATTATCAATCATTAGCTATTCAATAAATTTAATTGATATTTCTAATATATCATATTTAAATTGAGTTAGTTTTAATAATTTGTTATATAAACACAATTTGCGTATTTGCTCATTCAAAAAATGAGCAATTAAATTTTCCCACCGATTCAGTTGAAATTCAAATTGAGTTTGTTAATTAAAATTCACTTTCAATCAAATTTACTTCCTTTTCCCTTATTGTAAATTCTTGTTCAGGTTCAAAATCTAAAGCGTGAATCAATTTCGGCTGGGGCCTTTATCATTACTTATCCATTAATATGAACGGTGTCCTGTCTCTTGTTCATTTCTGTGAGGCTCACGGTCCCACCGTTATGTTTAGCACCCAACTTCATCATCAGGACCAGCCAGCTCGTTCTTTAATCAATTTCAGCGCCAATTTACCACCTCCACCACCAACTAACAATACAACTATGCAAAAACAATCAACAGCAAATATTGAAAATTATTTTAAAGATTTTTCATTTAACTCTTCTTTACTTTCTTCATCCCTTTATTCTTTACTTCCTTCCTCATTCTCAACAGCACCTTCTATTCCCCCAAAGCCAACCAGAATCCCAGCAGAATCAATGCCTCAGAGGCCACCTCACCTCAGAAGTGAGTCTTTACCATACCCAAAACTTCCAACCAACACTTCAACTTGTCCAACCTGCTCGGTTCATTTCCAAGTTCCAAAACATAATCAATGTAGCAAAGCCAAAGGGTTTGTTTCAGCCGACCCCGACGACCCAGAGCTTTTATACACAACCACAAAATACCCAAGTCATCCACAGCTTTATGCTGCTTTAAGACAAGCATGCGTCAGAAGGTATTTTAATAATTAGCATTCCAATTACTTTTACTAATGTTGAAAATTAGTTTAAGTACAGAGTTTTGTCCAGGCAGAGAGGGACCAATAATGTTTGGAGATGAAAAGCATGGTTATTTATTGAGTTATTTATTTAAAGTGAGAGATGATCAAGCGAGAGGATCACAAAGAGTATACTCTATCAACTTTTTAATGACTGATAGACATTATTTAGTAGCTAGTTTTACATATCTTGTTAGGTATTACATTTGTTAAATGCAACTCCATGGTTATTTTATTGATTTTTTTATTAGTAAATTCAGAGCTATTGTGAAATTTTTACAAAACAGAGCGGAGTCGAGAATTGGAAGCATATTATCATCATCCCATCCAGATGGAAAAAATAGCAGAGTACCATCGATCAATAATGCTTCCAATAACAATACACCACCATCTTCCCCTCTCTCTCCCAATTTCAAAGTCCAACCTCCATTACACCGAAGTCCTACCTTTAGCAACAGTGACTTTGCGGCTACCTTAACTTCTGGTAAGTTGATTAAAAATCCAATTTAACTAGATTTAACTTATCTGGAACATTTTTCCATAGATCAATACCTGCGCAGAAGATCGTCTCAGAAGCGTAAAGAGTTGAGAAGCCTGGAGGAATTAGTTAATGTTCCTGTAAGTGCTTAATTTTAGTACACTAGTAATTAGTTGGATTAGTATGATTATTAATTGAATAGAATTAGTCCAAAATTCTATTCTATTTTTAAAATCTGCAAGGCATCTCACTTCTCCTACATTCAATATTTTCTTACTGAAGTGGATACCAATTTTTTCCCATCTCTTTAATTCCATCCCTATATCTTCCGCTATTTACCTCTCATTTCCTTTTAAAGTTACATTTTACTAATTTTTCCCGAATTTTTTTATAGGACCTTATTGTAACATTACATCTGGCTTTTTCTACAATATTAAGAACTGGCAGCAAAAGAGTAACCGAATCGATTCCTGTCAACACGTGGGATCGGTGGGTTGAGCCTACTACAGTCAATTTAGACATTCTTCCGGTTTCTGATTGCAGGTTCCATTCTGGAAGTATTAGCAGTGATGTTAGCTCAATTACACCTGGTACACCACCCTCGGAATTTAGGATACACCACTTGGGTCAACTCAAGAATCATCTTGATGTGAACCAATTTTCTAAATTAATATACAATCTTGTGATCGGAAATCAAGTAGTAATCAGATCATCCTACTATGACCTTGTCAAGCAAATCATCACAATATTACAGGTATATTAAATGATTTGTTATTTATGTATAATATTAACTCATCATAAATTAATAGGATCTTTTACCCCATTCTTTGTACAATATAATGGAATATGAATCACAATATCAGCCATCGTATTTGACTAATCTCATTGGCTTAAAGGAAGATGCTATTATTCCAAATGACTTAGATCCCACCAGCTTTGTTCTTCTTAACATATTTCCACCCAATCATAGTGATGATACAATGGGTTATCCCAAATTTTCTTTACAATATGGCATGCAAGTTCCAAAAGAGAGTCAAAGCAATAGCTTGGGCTATTTATCCAAACTTTTATCCATTCTTAATTGCCATTCTTCGTTTTCAAAATCTCCCAGTACACTTATTCCTACATCATACTTTTTGTCTCAACCCAACCCAGCATCTAACAATAGTCCCAACAGCTCGAGCAGTTATTCCGCTCAGCATCTCAGACTCAAAGTCATTGGCCTCAAGGAGGAATGGAGCTGCAAGGGCAGAATCTTTGCACAGTATCTTAGAAGTCAATCCAAGCTAGGAGTAGATCCATCAGTCGAATTAAACAAATTCTTAAGCTTGGTCAAAGTGCTACCCTCAGATCTCCCTGTCTTGAGACTTTTTGCCACAGTTTTAAAACCTAGTCGAAGATAATTAATGCCATTTGTCCTGGATAGACAATCAAACTCGTTCAAGTCCTCTTATATCTTGTACAGTTTATTTAATTTTTACAAAAATTTTCGATTTCAAAAACTTCTTTCCAGTTGGTCGATATTCAAATTGGGCGTACATTCAATTACACTCGGATATTTTCTCCGTTGTGATTGCAATAGAGAGTAATTTTAAGGGGAATAATAGATCAAAATCATCATTATTTAATTTACAAATCGTCCATCCAGCTTAAACAAAGAATACCTCTTTCATTATTCATTCACTGCAAGGAATCCTACTAATTAATCTACATGAACCATTTAAAAATCACATCAATCAACATGTAAATCTATAGTCACTATATCTTTTCAATTGTTCAAGTACGCTACTAATGATCAAATGATTTAAAATCAATCAACATCCAAATTTTTGTATTAGTATAATATAATAAAATATTACTTATAATTTAATTTATAGAATTAGTATAATTTGAAATCTTTGATTTTATTAAATTTTAAAATACAGCTAATAATAAAATATATAAATTATAATAATTCAATATTATTTAATATATATTATTCTTTGATCTTGTAATTGTAGCAAAAATTCGAATTTAACAGTTTCAAACAAAATCAAAATTATCAATCTGTACCAAAATGAGTTTCCTAATTAGGGATTACTTAAAATTCTTAACAATCTTGTATTAAACTTTAAAATTTTGATAAGGACAATTTACCAAGCGATGATTGGTTATAAATCCAATTTGTATTCAAGCAGACTATCCAACAAACTTGTCAAATCCATTTCTGATCATTTTGAATGTTTTCAATCATTTCATTGGAGAATTTCATCAAACTGTTGAATTGGATAAGAAATTTTAAAATATAAAAGATGCAAAATATTGAAATTTAATGTAACATTAATAAGTATCCATTTAAAATAATTTTCTAATTATAAATTCTAGAATTTTAAACTATTTATTAGTGATTTAGTAATTATTTCCATTTTATAATATTCATCCATTCAATATATTATTGGTAAATCAATCAAACTTAAAATTATTATATTGAAAATCTGTATTATGGATATTTGATTAGAATAATAATTTAAAATTTGTATATTTTTTATTTTATTATTGCTTTAATTTTTTGGTGATATTATTTCATTTATTAAATTTTTAATATAAATATATAAAAAATTTCAGTTGAAGCTGAAAATATAGTTTATTTCGGTTAATTTATTAAATAATTCATAAATTAAGTGGATATGAAATTTAATTTTTTGGTATTATTTTTATGAATTTTTTTTCATTCAATTTAAACAATTTTGGTATTATTTAATACCATTTTATAAATATGTTTTTTATACTTTCTAATATTAATTTATTATTTTGTAAAATTTTTTAATATTATTCATAGTGATTTTTTTTAATTGTCATATTCAAATTTAATAACTTTGATCTTAATTGAATTCAATTTTTAATTAATAAGTAATTTAATTAAATTTATAATATTTATATAAATTAAATATTATAAAAAATAATATTATTGTTATTGATTTATATTAAATATATACTATATTTGAAGTTATAATATTAATTGTAAAATATAAATTATTATATAATAAGTATATGCTAAATATCTAACTATTGATATTATTTAATAATATATTTATATTTAAATTTTATCATTATTATCCATGGCTTATATTTTGTTTAAAGATCTTAAAAGGATAAACCCAATAATAATCTTGGAAAATAGATTTAATTAACTGTTAAAATAGAGAAATAATATATTTATAATAATATTTAAATAATTTATTTAGTTTAAATTATATATTTTGTATCAATAGGTTTTTATTTTATTTAATAAAATATATTCTAATTTTAAATAATATTTTATATCAATATATTTTATTCTTAAGAAATATTAATTTAATTTTAATTAAATTTATTAAAAAATATTTATATTGATAATAATATAATAATATAATAATATAATATTTTAAATTAAAATATTAATGAATAAATTCAAGTTTTAATAATATTAGTTAATAATAATTAAATAGAAGAATATATT
>JNEM01016677.1:0-15412 GCA_000697335.1 Conidiobolus incongruus B7586
ATAATTATATTATATATATAATCAAGGCTATAAAAATTATTCTAATTATTTTTAATTAAAAAAACTATTATATTTGGTATATTTATTAGACTATAACTTATATTATTATAATTGTTTTAGGCAATTAAAAATTAATTTATAAGAAAGAAAATTCCATACAAAAGTTAATTAGTTTGTATAATATCAAATTTTAGTCATAAATAAAGAGAACTGATTTTTCAGTATTAGAAGCTTATAAAATTTATAGCAAAAAGATATTAGTAAATAAAGAAAGTATTGATTTTATATTATATATTTATTTTTTTAACTTATATATGTAAATATTTATTTATTTTTAATCTCAAAGATTTCTAATTAATTTAAATTTAAAGTAACAATTTCAATATTATTAATTATTTTTTTATAAATTTCAAATTAAATAAGAGATAAATATTAATCAGAATAATTATACTATTATTTAACATAAACAGTTTGAAGTTACCAAATTGTATAATATTGCTTTAAATATCAAAAATCTTCCCAAATATTTAAAATAAATCACTTATAAATTAAAAATGACAAAATATAACGCCAAAAACGTCAAATTAATTAATATTACATATGAATATCAATAAACTAAGCCAGTTTGGAGATTTTTTTTCAAGATTTTTAAAAATTATAATCAATTCCATATTAAATATATGATCTGATTTTTACAACGATGGTTTTCGATATATGCCACGTTGATTAGATTTTATATTAGGAGAGAATTATTGGTATTATTCAGTGTTTTAAATTAGTTTGAAATTGGGATTATGGTTGATTAGATTAGATAATTATTTAATGTTATTCTCATAAATAACATCATTATAAATAAATATGAGTAATTATTACCTATAAAATAATTAATCTGTTAATACGCAATATGATCGAAAGAATAATAAAAATACATTCAATATATTCAGAAAGAATAACCCATGTTAAATATTAACAACTCGAAATCACATTACTGTGAATCTTGATCCAATATCCAAATATATACTCAGACCCTGACTGACAAATTGTTGATTCAGCTTATTCAAATCGTAGATTAAGGGTTTAACGTATTAAAAATTAAGATCAATATAATTTAACATTATATCCCAAATTAATTTGATTGGCTTTTGTTTGATCATTTTATTTTATGTTAAATATTTAATAAATTTTAATTTAGACAAAAATTTTAAATTATAAAATTGATAAATAATTTAGTGTATTTTATTTTAAAAAATTAAAAAAAATAATTAAAAAAATAAGAGGTTTACTTAATTAATAATTAATTAGAATTCTCATTATATATCAAATCCAACTAAATGGGGGAAAATATATGCCATCTGTTAGATTATAAAAGTCAATAACGTCAATCAATTACGCCTTAACATTCTAATTTGCCAACTATTTATTACTATTGTAAATCTTAATGTTTTATAATGTTAGGTTCATAGACTATAGTTATTGACGGTGATATTGCTTAAAATAACTGTTTAAGCATTAATTATAATTAATATATTTTTAATTGATTTTTGTCCAATAGAATTACCATTTATTGTCAACTTAATAAAATATAAAATCAATCTTAAATCTTTTAATTTTAATAGAAAAACTATTATAAATGAATATCAAAGTATTTAGCTATTTGCATTTGTAATTTAGATTGTAACAACCCATCATCAACACATCAAAGCTGCACAACATATAAAATAATATTTTGTCATCTTTACATGTACTTGAAACTAAGTAAAATATTTAACCTATTTAAAACTACATAATTCTAGTGCATAAATTCAAAATTAAAAACTGCATTAATTTATGATTCAGAGAAATAATTAGTGGGAATATTTAGTAGTGAGAATAAATTATTGGATTAAAATATTTATTAATTGATAATTTTATTTTTTTGAATTGTAAAAATTATATTTATAATTTATTATAATAAATTAATTAATTAATTTTTGAAAATTAATATGATGAATTGAATATTTAATATTAATTTTACCAGTTTGAAGAAGTGATCAAAAGGAGTATAATCATCCTAAAAAACTACCTAAAATTAATTAATTAATTATTGGAACGTTTAAGGAGCTTCAAAACAAATAAAAAAAAATCAATTTATGGACGATCCTTATTCATATGAACATCCAAACAAATTGGATATGTTCAAAGAAATCCATTCTGGGTTCTTTACCCTTCGAATTTCTCGTTTTTGAAAGAATTTTTCTGTAGAAAATATATTCTCCGGTCTCTTTGAATATAACCATAATAAGGTTAATTAAAATATGGTCCTCAATATTAGGTATCATATGAGCATTCAAGATCCATTATAAATTATAAAATCACTATAAATTTGAAAAGAAATTAATTTAAATAAATTAATTAATGGGTAATTAGTTGTTGTGATAGTCTATACTTTATTATTGAAAAAGTTCATCATTTTATTCAACAATACTTTTGTAATTATTATTATTTGGTGTATTTAAAGATTCAGGGAGAATTGATGTGATTGAAGAGGAGGGAGAATTGGTGAGAACAAAAAAGTGGATGATTTCATCCAATTAAACGTTTCCATAATGAAAATATCTAGTGTGAATACATTATATTTTAAAACTAAAAAACGGATGCATTTTAAGTCTCTCTGTTAAAATAAAATCCAATTAATGATTTCATTATCCGACAAGTATGTAGAATTTTCTTAAATTTAGCTGGGGACTGGGGAATGGATCATTTACTATATATTTCTTGGTATATAGTCTAAAATTCTAATTGTTTTAAAACTTGGAAACGGAGTGACTAGGATGGTCAAATAATTGGTATTGATGATACTTTATGCTAAGTGTATTCATCCAATTAATTAAAAATGAAACAATAGTAGATCTCAGGTATAAAAATAAATCTTTATGTGTATTTTGTTGATTTGATGTGATTGGTTATTATTATAACTCATGAGTAAATGAATGAATATGTTTATTAAATGGAAATAGGTACAATTGTAATCCCATATGATGAAATCATAGCATTTGAAAAAGTGAGATTCAAACTTGGCTAAGTTAATCACACTTGATGAAGTGATGAGAAAATTGAAGGATATGGGAAGTGATACAAAAATTGAATTCAATTATCCCTAATTGGCACTCTCAATATCACTTTTAAAACTTATCTCTCACCCAAATTTCGGTTTGAAATATTAAATTTGACGGGATTTGTGGGAGTGTCAGTATGAGGTTTCAAACTGAGTGAGTCAAAGAGATTGAGTTGGTTTGAATTTAATATAGAATTATAATTGGATGAATTCTGGAAAATTCAGTTTAATACAAAATACACATAACAAAGCAAAAAATAAAAATGTAAAAAGTGATAATATATAGTTATGATTCAGATAAATATACAATATATTTTTAAATATAAAAAACTATTTTTGAAGGCCTTGGAAAACGGTTTCCATAGCACGCACCAGCCACTTAGCATTATTCCCGTAACAGAGAGAATCGGCAACCTGGCACAATAACTTGAAGGCTTGGTGCACTTGAGCTTCAGCGCAGAGATTGTGCGAGCTGTCCTCGCCACTGCTGCTAGAGCTCCCGTCACTCTCACCAGAGCTCAATTGAATTTTTAGATTTTGGAGCTGAGTGCGGTTAAAACTTTTTACCAATTGGTGGATTTTTTTTAATTTAGTCAAATGAGGCAAAAACCAAGTAAAACAATTGTCTGGTCGTTCCAAATCCACCAACCGGTACTTTTGGTGAAGAATACAGTTGAGGAGCGTGAGTCTAGGAAGACTGATCATGAGATCAGGGTCAACGCACTCGACTTGCGATGTCTGGACGTAGCCTTTGGCAATGGATTTATGCAAGGTTTTATGGAGAGCGTGAACGAGTAAGGGAAATTGAGGGGGTAGACTTTCGAGTTCCGATTTGGAGCGGTGATAGCTCAAAAATAAAATTGCTTCAAATTGTGTCCAAGCATGATCAAAGTCAATCAAAACGTCGTATAGACTCTGGTAGGGAGGTTCTGGACAAGTAGTCGCGCGGAGGTAAAATACCTGACGTAGAGCTTGATATGCAGCGATCAGCTGTAATGCTGGAGTCATTAACTGATCTGTATTTTGTTCTAAGCCACGAATCTGAAATCCATTTGTGAGAGCTTGAGCAGCGAATAGGACATATTCCCTAAAACCGCTCTCTAAAGCTTCACGATCTTCCAAGGGAAGATTCGTCCTGTGGGGCTTGGGGCATTTGAGACCATCATCCATATCTTTGTAAATGAGAAATACAGCATCTAAAACAATAGCTTGAGCGTGATGAATTTGATCCATTAGGAAATGGAACTGAGGACCTTTGAGATGCTCAATGCGACTCAGTGTATTTGTAGCCTCTGTTAATTTTTGTTCAGCATGAAAGTGAAGTGATAGTAGGTTGGATTTGTTAAGAGGAGGCGCTAGAAGTGTTTGAGTGTTATGATGTGAAATAGGGTTGAAAATAGCAAGTACAGAAGGTGTGGGTGCTGAGTGCGGTGGTATTAGAAGATGATGAGGTGAGGTTCTATGAAGAGGTGGAGGGACAGCAAATCTGGCCACCGAAGGCGGTGTGATGCTGGGGTATTGATTTGATGATATTGTTGACATAGGTCGCAAAGAATATGTTGTCATTTTTGAGAAATATTTTGGAGTTGATATATAACCAATGAGAATTCAGGACAGGCTGATAAACTTGAGAGAGAGATTAGAATTTACAAATAAAATAATCAATACAATAATATACAAGAGAATACAAACACCAGTTCAATAAATGAACGGAATAAGATGTGTAGTGATTTCACTAACAATGAGATTGAGCCAAGGAAATAAAAGAAGGCGGTTGGAGCTATGGTCCTTATATAGCACAGCAGGCAAATTTCGAGTTACCGAAATTGGAAGGAGGGGGAAATTTGGGTGATTTGGAGGGAGGAGGAGAAGTCCGATTCAGGATTGGATACTACTATTAATGATTGATTTGGTTTTTGGTTTTTCTCATTGAAAGTTTCAGCACCCAATGATAGGCAGAGTTGTCCATCAACACCAAACGCTCTATTGGATGTCTAGTTTCCTAATTAGGCAAATTCGTTGATTAGGTTAGGATGGGTTCATTTTCATCGGTTGACTAGAAGAAGCCAACTGCTAATATTTCGATGAGTGTGAGCGAGAATAGCTGAATTGTGTTTAGTCACCACGGAGGTTGAGCTAGGTAGTTTGAAGATACTGAAAGAGGATTCGGAGACATTCAGGGAGCATGAATTAATTACAGGGACTTTGCATTGTTCGGCATCTCACTTTACAGTTTATAAATAATTTCTATATGAATATATGAATGAAATTGCATGTTAAGAATCACTGGCAGTAGAAAAATGGACGTCTGAAAGAAGCTTATGATTATTCAGAACCCTGAAAATTAATATAAAATGGGATAAAAATGCATCTTTGTTAATAAATATATGTCATCTATAATGGTCAATTAGATATATCAAGGTATTCCATGTAGATTATATTCTATTATAATGAAAATAGGAATAATCAACATCAACAAAATTTCTTCCTATCATATAATTTCAAACGATTATCACATTGAGTTTAGAAGTTCTATTAAAAATTGCATCTAAAAATGCTATACATATGATTTAATCATATATTTAATATTAATTTTAATATTTGAAATGTATTTTGAATTCAATTTTATTAATAAAAGGCTATAGTTATATAAATCTATGTCAATCCACTATATTTGTTTCAAGATTAATAACCAGAGTAATTGATTTGAATAATATAAAATTATTCGAAGATTACTATTTTAATCTCGTACTATAATAGTCAAGGTATATTCATATTAATAATGGTAATAAAGTATAGATATAACTAATTGAAATATATCAATTTGATATAAAATTTCCATTAATCATAATATATTCTGAAGAGGATTGATTGTTTGAAATCAATTTTCCATAATTTTTATCAAATAGTTAATGATATTATCAGTGAAGAATAATGATATATCAATAAGAGTATGCTTTAATTTAAAGTTTATTTATAATGATTTCTTAAGTGAGGTTAGAGTTGAACAAAATCAAAATATTTTTTATGATTACCTCCTATTTAATACATCGTCAAAATCATCATAATAATAATTTTTAAATTTACACCTTTATAAAAATAATAAAATTCATGATATTTCACCCAATATTTAAGATATTTAATTATAATGGTTTATAGATAATATATCTAATAACTCTATAATATTCAGTTAAAAACCTGGTTGATTTTATTACTTTTAAAAATATTAATATATTCAATTTTACTTGAACTGATGAAGATACTATAAAAAATTTTAATAATCGTGTCAAATTACTAAAATTATAAAGAATTTTCACGGCTTTATTATATTCTCTCTTCCTCCAACATTTTTGAGAACAATATTGCACTGGTAATTTTCTAGGATTGACAATTTTTAACTCTATAAGCTCTATTTCGCATTATTATAATTTACATATTTAAAATCAGTTGTGATGTGTTATTTTTTATTTTGGATATTTTATGAGTCCGAGTGCTGGTTCTTACTAGATTTTCTGGATCAGGTTCAAATTTTTAGCCAAATTCATTATCTGCTACAATCCTAAATGCTTTCAAATCATTTTTGACCCAGTATACCTGTGTACTTCTAATCATCACTTTGAGCTCGATTATACCATTGTAAAATACACTATCCATGGCTATATTGTAATTTAATCAGGAACAGCGAGTAAAGATGAGGCTACTGGTTCGGCTACTTAATTCATTAACTCATCCTCAACCTTCCAGTTAGTTTCAATATTTTTAAAACTTTCTCATGGTGAAAACAAATTCTGGTTAAATCCGAATAAAAATAATAATAAACTAAAAATAAATCAAAAACTAATGAGAAAATTAAATGAATGTATGACAATCAAAAATAAAATTATTTTTGGAATTTTATAAATATTTGTTGAATTGTTTTGGTTGAATTTATTCCCCCAATATCAGTATTAGTATGAGTTACAGTTTTATCATTATACACTTTCCAGATTGTTCATAACAAAAAGCTATTCATTCATTATTAATTTATCAGATAACTGTTATGCAATATTAATTAAAGCATAAAATAAAAAAAATAGCGAAATAATGAAACATCAATTCAATATGGATAATTACACGATATTCAATCTATCAAAATATACCCAAAACAATACCTTATCATAACAGTTTCACAATTTAAGATTCATGAATAATTTAAGCCAAAAATACCATAAAATCAAGTGTTTAAAATTAGTATTTATTATTATTTATTTGAGCTAAAAATTGAATTACAGGTAAAGTTAATTTTCAAAATACACGGGATCTCCTATTTTTAGTGCTATTATAATTATATATATTTTTGATTGTATATTCAACCCTATAAGTTAATGATATCATAATCTTAAATAAATATTTAATCAAAATCTATAGTTTAACAAAAACTACCCATAAATAAAAATAAACTTGAATCAACTATAATACAATGTTGATAAAAATAGAGTATTTAATGGAACTTGAATCATACGTAGAAGTTAGGTAAATAAGTTAAAAATCCGTAGTTCCCAGGTCCCTAAGGATCGGACTTTGTGCTTTATTCAGCTCTTAATGACATCCCATTAAATGTTTGTGATTATTTTTTATTATACCAATCAGAAATTGGTCTAATTTTAAGGCATTGATTATTTATTGATCCAAATTAATTATAACTACTCTTAATTAAATTGCACAACTTTTGAATCCTTAAGGACTATCAAGTAAAAATGATCGATATTCATACATAGATTTTCACACTACTTATTTTTAAATTATTTTATTTTTAAATTTTATTTATATCAATTGATATAACCATGAAAAATTGTTGAGATTATATCATTGTCATAGCTAAGAATTACTAATAAATATTATTCAATTAATAATTTATTTATCAAATCTTTAGAACAGTTCCATATTGATTGGATAAAAAAACTATGGTAACAATTAAGATTCTAATGCATTAGAATTATAATTAGATACTCTGCCATGAAAATTGGTAAATTAATTGATGCTGAAATATTTTTTTAAAGATTGTGGCATTTGAATTTGATATTCACATTTTCAAATTTTGATTCATTTAATATTAAAATCAAGTAATGATTATATATTGGCAATAACACAATTTACTTATTTCCTACACTATTACATAGATCATTTTATATATTATTAAATTGTATCAAATCCTCAAAAGCTATAATATTTTGTCATTTACTAGTCGTATAATGTTATTATATAACTATAAAATTAATTGATTCAAAAATTTACATGTTTTATATAATCAAATTTAATGGAATTTCAACTCAAACGTTTATATTTTTCACATTATCAACCAATTAATATGATTATATGAATTATGAATATAATAATATCTCTCTGAGAAGTTTAAAATCATTAAATAAAGAATTATTATTCTATTCTATATTATTTTCCAACCTTTGAAATATTATTTAATATAATTTTTAATGATTTAATAATGTAGTGCATTAATTTTGGAATATCTAATCTCAAATATAAAAAATTTTGAAATACTCAGTTGAAATAAAAACAGTCGGGATCCGAATACCGATATATTATGACTAATTGGAAATAAATTCAACAGTTTTTGAAAATGCATAGCCCATACAACATCTATTTTTAAATTACTTAACATTTGCTCACAGTAATTGAGCATTCATACAATTAAGCTGAAACGATTGTGAATTTCGTAGTTTCAGAAAAGTACCAAAGTTTTAAACTTTAATTTTTCTAATACAATCAATGGGGATTTTTGAATAAGTTGCTATAAAGAGGGGGAGAATTTGAACTGAGTGTTTTCATAAGTTTGATTTATTAATTCAATTTCTATTTAGAATAAAATATAATTATATTGATATTTTTAATAATTTTTTGCCACCAAGTATATCTAAAGTAAAGACATTTATATCATAATACTATGAATACTATTAATATATATTTATATACAAGATATTATATAAAAGAGTTGAATTAATCAATCAGAAAATATTTTGGTTTCATATCATAGATATCTTAATAATAAATTATTTTCTTTGATTTCCTTTTTAATATACATAATTATATAACCTATATATAATTCAATAAAATATTAAAACTGAATATTAATCATATTCACTGAATCATAACAATATCAATTTTACTCCTAATAGTTTTAATTTAAATTCAATGAATTAGAAATTTATTAAATAATATTGAAAAAAGTCATCCCATAATTATATATATTTAGTCCAAATTGAATATATTTGATCTATGATTCAGTCATATATCACTATAATAAAATTTGATGATAAATGACTACAAAATCTTTACTTGGAAGTACATCAAAAAGAATTAAAGTATATAATTAATTTATTAATATCTTAATGATTTTTAATAATATTAATTATTATAGGGTGAATGCTGGACTTACCCTATTGTTTACGGTAATACATCTTCTCCTTTGAATTTAAAGAAGAAAAATACCAAAAATCCTGATCATACGCACCAATGGACTCTATTTGTAAGGGGTATTAATAATGAGGACTTGAGTCCCATTATCAAGAAAGTAACTTTTAAATTGCATGAAAGTTTCCCCAATTCCAACCAAAATATTGAAAAATTCCCATTTGAAATTAATGAGACTGGATGGGGTGAATTTGAAGTACAAATTAAAATTCATTTTACACCAATGGTCTTAGAGAAGCCTGTGATCCTCTATCATATGATTAGATTACACCCTTTGGCAGAAACCAAAAATGTTTGACAAGTTGGGGATACTGTTTATTCAGTTCGATACGATGAATTTGTAATTTTATTATATAATTTATATAGTATATTTAATATGATTTTACTAATTATTTTTTAGGTATTTAATGAACCTAACGAAGCGTTGAACAATTATTTTTATTCACATCCACCACCTACATTACCACCAACAGCAGTAGATCACCTTCCATTCAGTAAATATTAAATCAATATACGTCTATATAGTTTATTAAACTAATATGATTCAATTAATTAGGTGTAGAAGATGAAAAAAAGGAGAGGAAATTTTTAAAAGAATTATCCTTACAAACTCGGATGGATAATCAAAAGTTAAAATTAGAAATCGCCCAATTGCAGCGTGAGATTCAAGCTTATAAGAAAGAACTGTAATTATTTTTTGATTTTTATTATTGCTACATAGTTCGTTAATTTTAATTGTTCATATATATTGTATTTTTATTTTTTTTTTATTAAATCTATCATTTTCATTTTAAATCATATCTTTTTTTAATTATTTAAGAGTATTTTTATTTATCATAACTTTTATTAATTAATAAGGAAGAGTTAGTATTAGCATAATGAAGTAAAAAGTTATATCATTTTGTCACAGAATTGTGACAATTGATTTGAAACAACCTATTGACTAATTTGATACTTTTTATGATGAATTATTCAGTTGATGAATATATCGCAGATTTTTAAACAGGTAAGGTGCTATTTTGATTTAATTTATTATATTAACTTCATTTTCTGGTTTTGGTATCATCATTAATATTTAAATAAAAAAATTTGATTTCATTTATATATCCAAATTTATAATTTATACTGACACTGGCTGGGAAATCAAGTGTACAATAACTTTGGAGTAAATAGTCGTCTTCCGGGACGGCACCTGTTTGGTGATATGAAAGGGGTAATTTATTGTTTAACCTGGATTATTGGGCTGTACCATAGGAAGAGGACCGACGTGATAACTTGGTTGTAGTCTGCATATTTATAGTTTGCTTGACGTGTCTTCCCAGCGTACAAACCGTACGTCGGATGGAACGATTGATTGCATTGCTCGGGTGTATTTTGTGGTCACGTTGCAGGTGGATCTGTGACGGGGTTCTCGAATGAATTGAATTGTTAAGGACGAACGGGTCCTCCGGCTCGTGACAATACGTATTTAATAATATTTAAAGTATTATTTCATTATTTAAATATTTTCTAACGTATCTATCAAATTTCCATTTTATCTTTAATATGAATACTAATCAAATTAAAACAAGTATATCAGATGTTTAAATATTATATTCAAAAATGATAATAAGATTAAATAAAATAAATATTTATTTAATTATTTGATTGAATATTGTTTAAAATGTTGAATTATAAAAGATCTTTAATACCAAATATTTGGAAATTTAAGAAATCATTAATATGATTATATTAGCACCATGTTATATTTAAATTCATTTTCTGAGTCTTTATTTGTTATTAATATCTTGAAAAGTTGAATTTTTTTATTAATCACTCCAAGTATTAAATTGCAAGAACTTATATATATATATAAGTTTAGTTATATTAACTATTTTAATACAGTGCTAAAATATTATAATATAAATATCTTAACATTTAATTTAAATATCTTATCAAGTTAATATATTAATTAGTAACTTTAGCTAAAAATTTAAATACACTGACCTGCAAAAGTAAGTCATAAAATCAAAAACACTTATATTTTTACTAATAAAATTAATATTTAATAAAATAAACTTAAATTAAATAATTAAAATTTATTATATTTATTAATAATATAAATTATTAAATTATGATATATTAGCCTATAAAAATAAGTTATAAAATTAAATATATAAATATTTCTATTAATATCTTAATCAATTCTAATTTAAATAAATTTATATTAAATTATATAATTAGTATATATTTTTTATTTATAATATAATATACAAAGTTAAATTTAATTAATTATTAATTGATATATTAAAATTAAAAATATATTTAAAATAAGTTATAAATTTATAAGTTTTAATATTGATAGAAAAATTAATATTTAATATATTTAACTTTTGCTTTTTTAACTTTTTTAAGCTTATAAGATATAAAGTTAACTAGTTTTTATATTAAGCAAAACTAATATTATTCTAAGTTTTTTAAATATACTCTTAAAGTTGATTTAAATTTTTTACTAGAGGGAAAGCTTTAATTAATTTTTTTAGTTGATTCTAAAGATATTTAATTAGGTTAAAATTAAAAGATTAAAGAAATTATTTCATAATAGTTATTTTGTTATTTTTAAGCTATTTAATAATAGAATATATAATATAACAAGGGGTATTATTTTATTAGAAAATAATATTTGATATATTCAACTTATATTACTTAATAGTTTTTTAATTTATTGTTTAAAATATTTTAATATATCTTAATATTAATTCCCTTATTAACCTTATAAAAATATCTTATAATTAAAGATAATATATATCTTTAAATTATAATTAACCTATCATAATATTTTTAATTTATAATAATATAATAGTTATATAGTAATTCTTTATTTTTTTAAAATATCTAGTTTTTTATTAAATTTATTAAAATATATCTTTGTTTTATTAAACTAAATAATTTTATTTTAGTTAGTTTTGTTTAACTTTAGTATTGGTATTTAAACTATTTAATTTTATAATGGGACTTTTTTAATTAAGGGTGTTTTTTCTTAAAATATAAATAGTATTTATTCTAATATAATATATATATAATAATATTAATACTAATTAATATTCTTATATAGTTTTATAATTCTTGTTATATTTTTATAATAGTATTATACTTACTTATATTAACTAACTTATAAATATACTTTTTATCATATTTATCTATAATTTTAATATACTTAAGTTTTAGTTTAAATGTTTCTTTAATATTATTTTTAATAACCCTAGCTATAATAAATTAACTAACACTAATAATTCTAACAATTTTACAAGTAAATTTATTTTTATTATAAAGTTAATTAAAATATAAGTGAACTTTTTTAGAAAAAGATTTAAATATTATAATATTAATTTTAAAATATTAACTTAATAGTTTTATAATATATATAATATAACAAAAGAAGAAAAAGATATATATAAGTTTTGTTATTTATATCCTTTTAATATATAAACCTATAAATTTATAACTTATCTTAGTTAAATTTTAGGTTTTGATATATTAACTAATAATTAATAAAATATAATCAAATATAGTTAGTTATAATTAAATAATATAGGTAAATTATATAATTTGATTTAAATTTATTTAATTAAGAATTATTTAAGATATAAGTAAATATACACTAACTTGTAAAAGTAAGTTATAAAATTAAAAACACTTATATTTTTACTAATAACTTAATTAATATTTAATAAAATAAATCTAAATTAAATAATGAAAATCTATTATATTTATTAATTATATATATTATTAAATGATGATATTTAGTTATTAATTGACTAAAATATAAACTTTTAAATTTTACCTAGGGTGAGTTATAAATTTATAGGTTTTTGGTGATAAAAAAAATTAAAACTTAGTGTATCTACCTTTAACTTTTCTAACCTCTTTAAGTTTATAGTGTATAGAATCAATTAACTTCTTATATTAAAAAAGGTTAATTTTGTTCTATACTTCTTAAACATATTTTTAAAGTTGATTTAAATTTTTAGCTAGGGGGAAAACTTTAATAGCTTTTTTTAATTAATCCCAAAGGTATTTAATTAGATTAAAGTTAAAAGATTAAAAAAACTACTTTATAACTATTATCTTGTTATTTTTAAGTTATTTAGTAGTAAAAGTTATAGTATAACAAGAGGTATTATCTTGCTAGAAAATAATATTAGATTTATTTAACTTATATCATTCAATGGTTTTTTTTAATTTATTATTTAAAATACTTTAGTATATTTTAGTATTAATTCCCCTATTAATTTTATAAAGATACTTTACACCTAAAGATAACATATATCCTTAAATAATAATTAACCTACTATTATACTTTTAGGTAAAATTAACATAATAGTTATAAAGTAATTCTACATCTTTTTTAAAACATCTAGTTTTTTTATTAAATCTACTAAAGTATATTTTTGTTTTATTAAATTAAATAACCTTACTTTAATTAGTTTTAGTTTAATATTAGTAGTGATATTTAAACTCCTACCTAGCTTTATAATGGGATTTTTTTAATTGGGGGTGTTTTTTCTTAAAGTATAAGTAATATCTATATTAATATAAAACACATATAATAGTATTAGTGTTAACTAATATTCTTGTATAGTTTTATAGTTCCTGTTGTATTTCTACAGTAATACCACATTTACTTATATTAATTAACCTATAAATATACTTCTTATTATATTTATTTATAATTTTAACACACTTAAGTTTAAGTTTAAATGTTTCTTTATTGTTATTTTTAACAACCTTAACTATAATAAACTAGTTAACACTAGTAATTCTAACAATATTATAAGTTAATTTACCTTTTTTATAAAGTTAATTGATATACAAATAGATTTTTTTAGAGAGGGATTTAAGTATAATGATACTAATAAAAAAAATTTAATATATTTATAAAATATAATATAAAATAATAACAAAGAGAGATAAAAGATATAGTTATATATTGTTAAATATATCCTTTTATCTCAAAAATCTGTAAATTTATAACTCACCTTAGTTAAATATTAAAGGTTAATATTTTTGCTAATAGTTTACTATATATATTTAAATATATTTATTTATTATTAAATAATATACTTTAATTATATATTATAATTTCAAGTAATCTAATATATATAATTGTTTTAGTTATTAATTAATATATATATATTTTTGATTTTATAACTTATTTTTGTAGGTTAATATATAAGTAATTTTAATTTTATAATTTATTTTTGTAGGTTAATGTATTTAGTTATTAATTAATTAAAATATCAAGTTTTTAATTTTACTTAATATAAGTTATAAATTTCTAGGTATTTAATGATAAAAAAAATCAAAACTTAATATATCTATCTTTAACTTTTTTAACTTTTTTAAGTTTATAAGGTATAAAATCAATTAATTTTTTATATTAATAAAGGTTAATTTTGTTTTATATTTCTTAAATATATTTTTGTAATTAGTTTAAATTTTGTATTAAGGGAAAAATTTAAATTAATTTTTTTAATTAATCTAAAAAGTGTTTAATTAAGTTAAAGTTAAAAAACTGAAAAAGCTACTTTATAACCATTATTTTGTTATTTTTAAACTATTTAGTAATAAAAGTTCTAATATAATAAAAAGTATTATCTTAATAAGAAATAATATTAGATTTATCTAATTTATAATATTCAATAGTTTTTTTTTAATTTATTATTTAAAAAACTTTAAAATATCTTAATATTAATTTTTTTATTAACTTTACAAAGATATCTTATATTTAAAAACAGTATATATCTTTAAATAATAATTAATTTATTATTATACTTTTAAGTAAAATTAATATAATAATTATAAATTAGT
>JNEM01016678.1:0-22467 GCA_000697335.1 Conidiobolus incongruus B7586
ATTTAATTTTTTTCATTATTATCTATTCACATATTATAACTTTAATTTTAAAATAAAGTATTATATATAATAATTGAAAAATTTATAATAACATACTCTAAATATTGGCTAGTTATGATATTTTAATTAATTTGTATTTTTTATTATCATTAATTATTTAATTTTTATTTATTCTTTAGTCTATAATTATAATAATACCTATCACTTAATTTTATTATTTAGCTAAGTTAATTTAATACAGAGATTACTTAAAATCTATCGTTAAAATATAAAATACTAACTTTAAAATATATTAATAGTAAACTCAATTGATTATATTCTAAAATTAACTATAATCAATTTATTTTAATTTTTATATATTATTAAATTAATAAAAGTTTGTTCATAATATTAATTAACTTGAATATGAATTAATATTTAATTAATCTATCTTAAAATATAATAAATTTTATTTCAAAAAATATCACTTTATAAAATTCTCTTGAATTAGATACATTGGAGAATTTAAATCCTTAGGATGCAATATTTTATTTAATTACTCATTTTCAAATTGAAATTCATGTTTATTAGAAAATATAATTAATTTATAAATTATATTATTTTGAATATATTATCAAATTTATATATATATAATTATTTGATTCACTCTTGTTATTGATCCATTCCTTATATTGAAATACATAAAAGATGTGAACATTAACGTATTTTTTATAACTCAATATCATGGATAATTTTTTAATATATATTTTGTTTACATGCTTTAAAGCTTAATTTGAATTCAACCACTTTTGTTGTGATACAATTAAATCATAAAGCTTTGAAAATTAAAAAAAATTATATATTGAATTTAAGCTTATTTTTATATGTAATTGGTTGATATTCATAGTTTCCTTATTTTATATTTTACTGATGAATAATAAAGATAAAATAAATTGAAATTCGTTATTTAGAGAAAATCTCATTATTTTCAAATAATTTGGAAAAAGTTGAGTGATAAATTAATTGATTTAAGTTTAAATGATATATCTGATATTATTAAATATTTGTTTAATGTGATATATGATGAAAATGAATACTCTCTAATATATATTTAATTTAATCAATTTGATTGATAATTCAGTAATGCCAGAATATTTATTACAAAGATACTTCAGTCAATTATATGTAGCAAGCATTTAAAGTCATAGCATTTTATTATATTACTTTTCGTATATTTTGTAGTTTAGTTTATAAAAATGAATATATGTAGTATAAACATATATATTTATATATTCTGAAATAGTATTAATAATAATATTAAGCTATATTAAATTTAAGATTATTTCTTTAAAATATGGTTTTTAAATTCGAACATTTCATAATCTTAATACCATATGAAAATAAAATTTGATCAATAACTTCAGCTGGAAATAGTTTTGTAAAAATAATTTGACATAAATGAAGAATTAATCTTTCAAATATTTAGAGTAGTTCAATATTTTCAGTATATATTTTACAGAAATGCATTATTTAACCTAACATTCTGCTCTAAACAATGAAACCAAAGAGTCAAACTAGCATTAATATTGTAATAGTTTAAAAATAGATATAAAAATAATTTATTCAATCATTCAATATTGTATGGCAAATATTATAATTTCTTTTGACCTATAGTTTGTCAAAGTAACAATAAATAAATGATGTGATTAAATTTTGTAAATAAAAATGCGTATAAAATTAATAAAGAACTAATAAAATCACAACATTGACATGTTGGAAGTCTGTGATAAAGTTTTAGTAATATATTTTAGAAAATGTGATTATATGAATACTAATTATTAATTTTGTTTCAACAATTATATACCAAACAAATATTTAATTCAAATAAACTTTAACTATTATCAAATTTTATTTTGGAATATGTGAGTATTTGAATTTTCAACTCATTTGAATATACAATTAAGAAATTGAAAAGTTAATTGTAAATAATCTTATAAATTGCTCTATTCTATAAGTCAGTATTAGCATATGATTATCCACTTAAATCATTTATTAAAGTGTTGAATAAATATTTCAAAATTTAGTAAAGTGATTATTTTTCAATTCTCTAAAGACAGCCAAGTTAATACTTAATTACATTACGATTGTTTAAAAGAAATTAAAATATTGATATTAATTCAATATTTTATCAGTTTTCATAATGATAATAATAGAGTGACGAAAATTCACACTAACCAATCAAATTTGCTGATTGTATATATTGGGTAAACTATTCAAATAAATATTAATATTAGAATCAAAAATAAACAGGTAATTAGGCTGAATATAAATGTATTTTACATTAATTAATTAATATATATTTTCACTATATTTACGAAAAATATAAAATAAGGAATATAACTATATTTTTAAATATTAAAAATTAATAATAGAAAATAGAATAATTTTAAATTTGATATTTGATTAACATTGTCAAATACTCTATTTAATAATTTTTTTGATAGATTAACAGAAAATTAAGGTGATAGTTTAATTTGATAAATATGATATCATTTAGTTAAAACGTGGGAATATATTGAATAATATCGCTGATAGCAAATCAAAAATATTTGTTTGAAATCTTTTATTCCCAAAATGGGAGTCCCAACTTCCTTGTAAGTTGATTTGAAATCTTGTGAATTTTAGGTTTTTTGATATCAATAAAACTTTCCATACAATGTATAAAAAAACAAATCAAGGTTGACACTTGAAATTCTTTTAGCACAATAAGGAGGTCAAGAAAAATTGGTTTGAAAGGGTGTCGCGAACTGAAATCAAAAAACACTGATTGATAAAATCCTTAATTGAATTTCAACAATATTCTGATAAAATTAAAATGTTAATATGAACTGAATTGGATATAATAAAAATAACGGTGTTAATATGTCTATTTTTTATGATTTTTATCAGATCAATCTGTAATAATAATCGATAATACATTTATTCAAAAGTAATATTTAATATTACTGCATATACCAAACAATGTATAATAAGGGAAACTGAATTATTTGTATTCAAACCTAAATCATATCAAATTTATCACTAAAAACACACATTCAGTTCAAAAAATTTTCAATCAAATTTATTTTCCCATAATATTTATTTCTAATCTCTCAAATATATTTGCATCAGTTTGCATAGTCAACAAATCTATGAGAATTTTAAAAATGATATAACTTTTAAATTAATCAATTCGATGTCAAATACAGAATCTAATAATAATAACTACAGTAATAATCAATTGAAAAAATCAAGAAAGGTTTTGGAGTTTGATGGATTGGATGAAGACTGGCCAGATTTAAGTGAAATTGCTCCAACTAGTAATTCTATAGATAATGATGAGAGCGTTAACGAAAATAATAGTAGTTCCAAATTTAGCGGTAATGGCACTTTTAAAGGGGATCCGAGTCAGTTGGGAGGTTATGGTACCATTAGAATTCAGCAGAAACCAGGCAAAACTTTGTCCAAAGCTACCAGTGCAGCTCTGAATAGTTTGAGATTGAAGGATGGGGCATCTTCGGTTCATATTCAGGCATCTGATTCCGATTCAAATAATAGTCAAGGTACTATGAAAGCTAAGAAGGAGCTCCCCTGGGTCAAAAGTCAGTATAACGATTTATTCACACCTCTCCAGTTAGAATCTTTATTCAGCCAACCTGCACCACCCAATCCAAAACCCTCAGAGCAGAGTTCACCCAGTACTAAACCTAAAGATACTGAACCAAAGAACCCTCCAAGTCGAAAAATATTGGCACCCGTTACGAAGCAACAAAAATCTGACAAATATCCATTTAAGGACCCCAAGCTCTCTCCAGCCAAACCTATTCCTATCCCAAATGCTTCCTCTCAGTCTAAAGAGAAGAATGGGAATAACCCGACTCCTATGAAAAACCAAACCAATAACTCGACACACAACTCTCACTCCAGCGATCATAAGGGGGCGAACCAACCCAAAGCGCATCAGTTGTTTCAAAGCAAATACGATACAACTACGCGAAATTGGTTGGATAACATGGTTGCAGGATTAGATAACATCTCTTCCAAGGCCAACTCAATCACTAGTACATCGCCACCAACCCATCCGAGTATTCAAAGCGCGCAGCAGCAGTCAAACAATCGATTGAAAAAGACTGCTTCAGCACCGTCTCTTAGGATTCAAAAGCCTCTCAATTTTAAAAATAGGATTCAAGCTAATAAGTGGGACTTTCAAAATGAGATCATGCCCAATAACCCCAACGAAAGGAAATTCACTCCCTATCTTATGCCACCCAGTCCTACCAGAGATCGCATTCAAGAATCACCCATGGAGGACAAAAGTATATCGAGCGTTGATCAAGGATTTACACAAGAATGGCTGAAGAACGTGGCTGATCAAAAATTGAATTTTGAAGGTGACGCTAGTCCTGTTAACCTACTTGATGAAATTAGCTCCTCTACATCCCAGATTTCCACACCAGCTCAGCATCCTCAATCTGGAGAAAATTTAGATACAACAGTGCTTACAGCTGGAATATCCTCATTCAATTATACTTCGTCACAGAATACTGCATATGCTATTGACCAGAAGTCATCCCCCAAATCAGTACCCACATTTGGTGAGATTTCCATCCAAGGACCGGATTTGAGCTTTTCAGAAGATTCTAACAAGAATTACAAGGAGAATGGGAATAATCTTTTGGACAAGACTACGCTATCCGAACTTAATGAACAAATCCAAAAGGGAATGGTTCTCAATGCAACATCTACAGTAAATGAAAACTCGTTTTCCAGTTCCAATTCGACCGTAACCAAGCCTAGACATTCTCGCAATTCGAGCGAGACCTCCAAACATCCACCCGTTTCTGGCAAGAAATGGGCTGATTTGAATGTTGGATCCCGCCTCGAAACTGGGTCGACAGGTACTTCCAATCATAACTCGCGTCCAACATCTCCAAAGCATCACTCTTCTGACATGAGCTCAAGTGGACCTAGCAATTTTCAGACCAACCCAACTCTCTTGCCACTTACTCCGCCTACATGGAATTGGGTAGAGCTATTGGGTAAGGACTCTCCTGTCAATTCCAACAAACCCAAGCTCGGTGCTGACAAAGCTGCTGATCATTTGAAAAAACAGGGTATCTTGCCATCTCGTCCTCATCCTAATGATCTCTACCTGATTACACCAGATCTCGTTGGCGAACTTCCTGACCTCATTGGAAATATGAAATTTGATATGACTTCAAGGTGCTGGATCCCACTCTCGCCAATTGGGGAAGATCCATTCTCAGGGATGGACGAAGATCACAAACCTCCAACTGACGAAGTGCAATCTTCTACAATAGAATCTCCAGAATCCCCAACGACTATGCCAGATCCTCAAATTAATACAAACAGAAAATTGACACCCAAGGCAGCTAGAGACCAATTGCATCCCAAGCGTAACTCTTCCAAACCAATTTCCTATTATAGAGTAAAACCCATCAAATCATTGAACAGTATGCCACCTTCTCAGCCTGACGATCAGGCAAGTAGTTCGAAGAGCTTTAAGCGCAACAGCCTTCGCAGATCATCCTTCGATTCGGGATCTCAAACTGCATTCCCGCCACTCACTAGACCTCCACACAATTCCATGCAGTTCCAGGATAACAATTTATCCAACAACAAGATGGGAATACATTTGGGACATAGTAACTATACCAGCCAGAGTCAGTCGAACCAAGGTGCATCTTTACATCTCAACCCTATCACTTATCAAGGTGTGCCAGGCTGGTTCCTATCCAGTTTAGATTTCCCAATGACCTACGGCCTCGGAATGCAGACCATCACACCATCTACCAAATCCACAGCAATGAAAGATCAAGGTACTCAAACCGAAAATATCGATTCTAATTATTTACCTTTACCTCGCAATCGTACCAAAGAAACCTTGCCCTCTACAAAAATTCAACTTAATCCTCCGGAAACTAAACTCACCCAACAATATTCCTATTTCACGGGGAATCAACCCGTACCAAATCCGCCCATTAATCAAGACATTCGCAATACATCACATAAATCTATAATCAAAGACCCTAACAGTAGTGTAATCATCAAGGATCATGACGATAATGATAACGACAATATTGAAATCATATCCGCAGGATCTCCAATCGTCGACGATAAGAAATATTCCTTGAAGTTAACAAATCAAAAGTAAGTACTTTAGCATGTGATTTAATACTATTTATTAATGACATTTTTAGTTTGCCAATAGACCCCCAACTCTTAACAAATATTCAACATTTAGATTTAAGTCAATTGGGACTCAAGGACTTGTCATTCGTCAGTCAGCTGAAACAATTGCGCACTTTGAATTTAGATGACAATTTGATTACGACACTCGAATGGTTTAAAGATAATTCCCTACAGTCCCTCAGTTTGAAACGTAACCAAATCACGCAATTCCCAACTGATTACCAACTGTCTGAACTAGTCAAACTCAATCTGGAATCTAATCTAATTCAAGTCATGGACGGAATTCACAACCTACAGAGTCTTAAATACCTCAACCTCAGTCTCAACGAACATCTACAGCTGACAAGATTGAATACAGAGCGTTGCTACCATCCCACCTTAAAAATTCTCAAGCTCAGAGCTTCCAAATCCAGCCAGTTGATGCAGTTCAGTCCCAACTGGTTCCCCAAATTAGTGGAGTTATACGTAGATGGATTTGAACTGTCGCCAGAATGTAGCAAAATGGACTTTGGCAACAGGTTGAAGAAGTTTTCAATGAGAAATTCTTCCGGTACTTGCGCTGATGCACTTAGTAACACCAAATTGATGGGTTTGAATTACTTGTTTGCTGAAGGTAAACCCACCTACCTTACCACATTGCATAATATTTATAGCTAATTGTTTCGTTAGGAAATCGAATTATTTATGACCATTTACAAACCTTACAACTAACAAATTTAGTGTACCTGGAATTAGCCGATCTCCAACTCACTAATATCCATATTAATTTGAAGCAATGCTCCCCTCACCTCCGAGGCATTGACCTCTCTAACAATCACATCACTAACATTGTCCAAGTCTTAAACCAATGTCCCTCTACACTGCAGTTTGCCAACTTTAACAGCAATCGACTCACTGATGACGCGATGTTGGAACTCATACAGTCCACTTTGGAAATGGAGCTGGTTAGGCTAGAATTTAGGGATAATTTAATCCAAAGCAATTTGGAACTGATGGAATTTGGACTAAAGTATAAATTCAAAGGATTAAAATTTGTTAATAATAAAAAAATTTAATTATTTTTCCTCCTTAATAAATAATTAATTTGATATTTATTACTTTTATTTTATTTATAAAATTTTTTTATTTAAAATATTATTTAATTTTAATTTTAATTAATAAATATTTTATGTATCAGTATTTCAATTCCATTATAATATTTTACTTCTATAGCATATATTACAAATATAAAAATAATTCAATCTTTATTAAATTTCAATTGTTTGGAATTGAGTGAAATGATTCCAATTGATCGAATATGATCACTTTATTTTTCACAATGAGTTGCTTTTTATTTAAATTTAGTTCGAATAGTGTATTGTTGATAAATAGTGATATCAAAATGTAACAGTAAATAAAAGGAATGCAGTGAAATATCAATTAATAAACCTATAAAATCTTTAAATTCAAAACTCAATAAAGATTTAAAATTAATTCACAGGTTTTAACAAATAATAATCCTCACAATATTATAATATATCTTTACTTGATAATTGTTAAATATCTATTTATATACAGTTGTTGAATCTATTTTATAAGATTTAAAAATTGATAAAAGCTTGGCAGTAATTTCAGAATTTTTTTATGTTTAATTGGTGGTGATATTATAAAAAAAATATGGATAAAATTTTTAAAATTTATTAATTATACCTGTTTTAATATTAAGATTTAACAAGAATTAATATTATATATTAAATCTATATTATTTTAAAATGACTATCAATTCTCAAATAGTAGTAGAGTCATCAGTTGTATTCAATTTATTTACTATAACATCCGCTTTTATAAATTTCAAAATTACTATTCAATCCAATAAAATATCGTATAATTTTATTTAATTTCTCAGGATTTCAGCTTCAAGATTTTGCAATTATGATTTAATTATTCTAAATTTGTAATTTATGAATTAGGAATTGATGCAATTTGATTTGATCATTCTTCACTATATTTTAAAATATAAAGTATATATATATATTTATAATAGCCATTTACCAATTCACTTTAATTAAATCATAATACTTATAGAATTATTTCTAACATGATATTATTAAATTTTGATTTATCATTTAATATTTTAGAAAATTTAAAAATTGTTTAAAAAAATATTAAAATCAAGCATATAATATTAAGTTTTAATGAACTAAGTAATAATTATTTTGTTAATAAATAATAAATAATTAAAATTATTCAAGTTATATTTTACCAAATATTCTAATTACTATTGGTCTCTTTAAAGTCAAAATGTCAAATTTACCTAATAAATATAAATGTATATAATCATAAATTACTTAATTATTAATTCAGGGTTATTTGATATTTTCAAGTTGGCTATTTTTATTATTTTCCTTTATCTTATGTATTATCATATGACTGTACATTTTCAATTCTAGGTCAAAGGGTATTAATGAATTGGAATTATGCTAAAGTTTAATCATATTATAATAATTATAATAGCAATAGTTTATTCTAATCCCAGGATATAAATAATAATATTATATTATTGAATTAACTAAAGAAAATTAATCAATTTGACTCTATTAAAGAAAACTAAGTATAAAACTTTGCGCAAACAGCTTCTATCAGCATTAATCAATATAACTGAAAACACATAATTGTTAAAGAGTATATTTAATTAAAACCAGATCAAATAGTAATTATTAACCACCAAACAAACAATCCAAAGTAAGCCACCTTTGAAAAAATTACTGAATTTAGTGTTGAAAATTAATTGTACCGATGAATTCAAATTTAGTAGTCATTAATGCTCTATTGTTTAGGAATTTAATTTATCTGTGCAAGTTTCTATTTTACTTTATTATGAGTTTCAAGTCTTTGAAATAAAATGTTGTAATGATAGTGTATTCATGGTTTGAAGTTTGACGTCAAATTTGTAATTTTAATTAATAATTATTTAAAAATATAAAAAGAAAACTATATATTAAGTAGGGAATTAAAAGATAAATAGACAATCTTAAACTATAACCCTTGTAATAAAATTGAATGGATAAAATCCTTCAAAATTAATTATAATTTGAGACTAGTTATTTCTTATGAGTTCTTGTGAATTTAATGACGATTAAAATTTATAAATGCATACAATTTGAAACAGCATTTAATTATTGAGATATTTGAAATAATAGGCCAATCACGAAATATCTGGACTGATTCTAAACTCGAAAGATGATTGGTTAAAAGGAAGAGAATTGGAACTGAGGGGTAATTTTCCAGATTGTGGAGAGTTATGAACTGAACCCTTAGTATAAATTATGTTACATTCACTTCAATCGCCTTATTTTATTCACTAGCCTTAAATAAATATTTAATAAGTATATAATTAAAATAATCATTTATCTAATATAAAATATAGATACAATTCTTATAAATAGTTAATCTGATGAACAGAGAAATCGATTCGGTGAATTGGGGCTGCATCCCCGATAAAGTGTTCGATATTGTGGCTAAGTACTGTACCCAAAAACATTTACAAAATTTGCGTCTTGTGAACCGATACTTCAATAACCTACTTATTCCCATATGTTATAAATCTATTAAGGTGGACGTATCTTCTGCTAACTTTATTAGGAAGATTCCTCATGGCGCCCATGTTCAAATTATTAAATTGGACGCCCGACTATGCGATGTTCAGTCCCTTAAAAAATTGCACCAATTGTGTCCCAATATTACCAAGTTCATAGTAAGGTGTAACGAAGTAGAATTTTTTAAATTATACGTGACTATCGTATCGCTTTGGAGTAATGTTGAATCTTTACAATTCTGCAAAACTCCTGACAATTTGAAGGAGAAGTGGATTTCATTGAAGGAAGCTTTGCAAGGTGCTAAAAAGCTGAAAAAAGTGGATTTAACCTACTCTTCTGGTATAGATTTCGTTCTTAAGGTCATTGAACCCAGCCAAGTGAGTTCGTTGCAGTTGCCGCTGAATATTGAGTCGGAAGTGAGTAGTTTCTTAACCTACTTGCCAGATTTTTCATCTTTGACGTCATTGGACATTCGTGCATTTTATTGCATTGAAGATTATCCCAGTACACCTAGTCTGATATCGCCCAACCATTTTTTGAATTTACCAAATTTAGTGGACTTGAATTTGGAAATTATTGTAGATGCTGCATTCTTCCCAAATCCTCAGCTCCTCGAACAAGTACAGAGCCAGAAACAAAAATTGTTTGTAACACGAGAACGTGCGAGAATGAACAATTTTAAATGGGTAATTCGCCACTCGTGGCACTTTTCGACTTCTGCGGAATATTTGCCCATTATTGACAACTTACAATGGACTAATTTAACACAATTGAATTTGTATTCGATTGGCCCTAATCTTTTGACTTACATTATCAAATTCTGCCCCAATTTGACAAATTTGCAAATGTCGTCAGCATTACCACTACCAAACGTCACCGAAAAAGATCCCTTGGCCCCTATGACAAGTTTAAGAAAACTGAGTTGTGGATCTTTCAGCAAAGACGTCATTGAAAACAGTCAAGTCATTCAACAATTATTCCCCCAAGTGATTTACTTCTGTATGCTAGAGACTAGCTACGGTCTGAGAAACAAAGTTCAAGACCCTTCTACCATTCCTCTACTATTCCCCAACCTCCAAATTGTCTGGTTTTTGAGTCATCGCGTCGATTTCAAATTACTACTCTGCCACCCCAATATGCCACTACCCTGGACTCAACTCGCATTCAAGTATGATCACTTCAAATCGGAATCCGCACGTGACATCGACCAACTCCTTCAAAAAACACCCCATTTACAATCGATTATCGTATGGGATCGAGTATTCTCGAAAATCCATCGCAAAAATCTGAATTTGGAGAACTTTGCGGGAAATCTGTATAAAGGATTTTACTATAATCGAAATCCTTTCGAATATCATAATTTGATTCCAGTTGACCCCTAATTAACTATGCTTTTTATTAATTTGTATTTGTGTTTATTATACAGTTTTTTATTATGTTTAATGTGTTTGTATTATTATCAATAAATAAAATTTATTAATTCTTTTATCTTTTTGATTTAATTAACTGATTCTTAATATTTAATTTTAAATTCACTGAATACAAAAAGGTTATCAATTTATTTTAAGTGAATTTATTAATTTTACAGTTTTATTAAATCTTATTTCAGTGATTAACTTTCAAATATTTTTTCGTCCAACTCGATATTGAATTCCTTTTGGATGCCTTCACGCATATTGCGATCTAAGCTCTCTTCGAAGCCTTTGACGTTGCCACCAAAGAAGTTGGCAATGGTTTGGTACCATTGATGCAGGGTGAAAATGAGGTCAAAGGAGTACAATGTAATCATGAACTTTAGGTAATTGATCTGGAATTTGATTAGTGATCCAAGGTTGTTGAGCTTGGACAGTGCCTTAATATCATCTAAGGACTTGCTATGATCAATGATTGGATCGTCCAAAACTTGACGCGGTATAGCTTCGTGGGAGGACCAATCGGATCCAAGGCCTTTAATAGCCCACTTCACCATTAGTACAATACGGTTCACAGGTGAATTCATATTCTTATTATTAGCCCTGACGATATTCATATTTCTACCAATAAAAATTAATTCCCTCGGGATGAGTTTAGTATCGGAGAGGAACTGCTGGGCTCTCGATTTCATCTTCTCTTGCATTTCGTAGATTTCTTCCTGCGAAATCTTGCGCGTTTTCATATGAGGGGGATTGTGGCGATTGAGAGAGAAGGGTTTGAAAAGGGTGGCGGATGCGAAGAGATTGGCATCTTGGATGCCCCAGTTGGATGTGATTTGGAGGATTGTGTCGCGGTCCATAGAGAATAAACTCTTCCAGAATAGACAGTATTCATGGCGGAATGTTTCGCTCTCTTGGATGTACAGTCCATGGTCAATGAGGACGAGTTGGTTGCGCTTGGGTTGTTTAGGGTTCTTGCGGATGATAATGTTACCAGGATGTGGGTCACAATGTACGAAACCAGTGACAAAGATTTGAAAAGCAAACAAATCAACCATTACCTTCATAACAGATTTGAGGTTATAACCAGCGTTGATAATTTTCTCATGTTGAGATAATGGAATACCATCAATCCATTCTGCTGTCAATACTCTCTCACTTGTTTGATCCCAATAGACCTTTGGTACATAAATCTCACCACTTAAATACTTATCGGTATTCACTTGCTGCATACAGACCTCTGAATTTTTACCCTCATTAATGAAGTCTACTTCTTGTCTCAAATGTTTTTCAGTATATTGAGTAGTCCAATACATCGGTAACTCGAAAATCTTCTCAAAAATCCAAGCAGTCAACTTATAAGTATTCAAATCGTAATCCAACTGCTTCTTAATGTAGGGCTTCTGTACCTTTACCGCGACTTTGGTACCATCATTTAATGTGGCTCTATGAACTTGAGCGATTGATGCGGACGCAATGGGCTCCTTGTCAAATTCCTGGAATATTTCTGTGGGCACTTTGCCAAATTCCTCAACGAATATTTTTTCAACTTGATTGTAGGGCACTACAGGAGCTTTGTCGTACATAACTCTAAATGTTTCATTGTATTGAGGTGGTAAAATAGCTGCCTGTTGCGCTATTTGTTGACCGAATTTAATATACATACCACTAAATACAATATTAATACTTTCTACAAGGTTAAATAAATTCAATTACCCATTCTTCTGACAACATTCCAAAATTCGTTGAGCGTTTCTCAAGTGCAACTGGTCAATTTTTTCACTTTTTTCAATGCTAAAGTTTAGCTTATAATCTAAAGCTACTAACGCAGCAGTTTTTATAGTTCTTAAATTTCTACCGTAGGTACTGTCATTAAAATACCGATCGTAAATATAAATACCTCCTATAGTACCCGTACTACCTATCAAAAGGTTGCGGGAAAGTCTGCGAAATGCCATTATTTAATATATTTATTAATTATTAAATTACTATTATATAATTTTATTAATTTCTATTATAAAAAAATAAATTAAATAATAATGAATAATAATATCACTGGGAAATTATATGATGTTTAGGGTATTTATAGATTTCCCCACATAAACGTAATCAAAAAATTATAATTAATTTACTTAATATTAGATCATAATTGAAATGTTTTCGGATTATCAATTGTTCTGAAATTTTTAATGAATTGATTTTCAGATTAGATGAATTGCAAAATATATGTTAATAAGTGACTGTTATAATAATTATTGTTTTATATATAATTAATATATATATATATATGTGAATATAATTGAAAAACTATAAAACAATTTTATAAAAATGTTTGTTAGATTATTATTTCTAAATTGACTAGACTTTGAAATCGATCTAATCGATCTGATTTTTCTAATTTGATCTAATTCATTCTAATGACACAATAAAGTAATTTGGATTGGACTTGAAAATAATTACTGTTTATTATAACAATATTTTAACGATAAATATATATCCAAGATTTAAGGATATATATATTAACAGATCACCTGTAATTAAAACATACAGCTTTTTTCTAAATAAATATTATAATATACAACCACACAAAATATATTATCATAAAAAATTTAAAAGGTGTTAAAGTTACGAAAATTTAATATGAATTAGTAAATTAATTCAATGATAGATAGTTTAATCATAGTATTAATCAACATATTAATGCTATTAAACTATTTCTAATAATAGTATTTATGATTTTAGAGATTTATTGATGGTAATTATTTCTAATAATTGAAAGATATATATTAAAAATTTTTGGAAATTTTAATTTTTGACAAATTAAATGAAAAATTAATAAAAATTATAGTTGTGATAATTGAGTTTGATTAATAATCTTTGGTATTGCTAATTCGGAAATTATTATCAAACATTACAATAATACTATATTATTCAAAAATTTAAAAGTTTAAATAATTTAAAATTAATTATAGATTTAATAAAAGGTATATTAATAAATCATTTATTAAATTAAAATTTTCATTTTAAAAGCTATATTTAGAAATCGATTCAAGATAATAAGAATTATTAAACATTCTTTGATTTATTTTTAAAAATTCGATAAATTTTATATTACATTAAAATAATAAAACTTAGAGGGATTACCATGTCAAAATATATTTGACAATATTTTGATACATGCTGGTGATTTGTCCTGTTGCAGTTTGCGCAACTTTACTGTTGGAGAGATGGTTGACAATCAGTTTTTGAGGGCCTTGAACAAGATCAACAGTTTGGCGGTAAATAATAAGGGAGACGTTAGTAATCATGGATTGGAGAGAGAGTTGTAAGTCTGCGAAGTTGATCATAGGTTTTGGGGTGGCGGTGGCAGAGGGTGTTGGTGTAGATTTGTCAGGTTGAGTTGCGATTGACTGTGTAGATGCTTCTTGTTCTTTGACTCTTTCGTGATACATGGCTCGGAAGGCTTGAACAGCTTGGATAGATTCGGACAACCGCGTGAATGCGTTGATCAAACTGACAATTTCTGTCTTTTGAAAGAGATGAGGGTTTCTGGCTGGATTCAAAGTCTTGGCTTCATATTCAAACAAGATCTTGAGCGCTGTACCAAGTCCAGATGTCTGAATCTTACCCCAAAGACGACACTTTTCACATCCAACGCAGTCCATGATTCTAGAGATATTACGGAAATGATGCTTGAATTGGAACTTCAAACGGTCAGCGTCCTCTCCATTGAATAGTTCACTCTCATCAAAAGTAGGGGGGCAACTCTTAGATACTTGAACAACCTTAGACATCACCTGCTGAATAAACTTATTTTCCTCTGGATCGGTGTGACAGTAGGAGTAACCTTTGAGAAACTTAGCCATCTTGGATACAGCCCTAAGCAACAAAACATAATTGAAGTACATATTCTCCAAACGATCTGGATGGGATCCAACTCTGTTAATGAAACAGTCAAGATCAGGACCCCAAGTATTCGTAGTCTTATTTAACTTCTTGTAACAGATATGGGTTGAAATGGATGCGTGGAGACCTATTCAAATAATCAATATACTAAATTAAACCAACTATGTTTGGTATTACCTGAAATAAGTTTGTAAAACACTCTCTTCTCAGTGGGTAGCTTATCCAAGTAACTGGAAGACAAAATACTGTCAGGTGATGAAAACTTTTTCAATACTTGTTTCACTTCTGGATAAGCACCCTCAATATCATCCTGAGCTAGTTGGGTATTGTTTAAAGTATCCAAAAATTCGTAGCAGTTCTCTTCGTAAATCGCGCTCCAAACTCGGGCTGCTGAAGCTCCAGCATAGCCTGTGTAACGCTCGGGATTATCTAACAAGTTAACATACACTCCCTCTTCGTCGTCTTCGTCTTCAAGTATACAGTAGTCCTTTTCGGTAAAGGTACAACGTGCTTGCTTGCCCAATACGTTATTATTACCGAAACCGCCATTACTATTGCCAAAGCTACCAGGGCTTTGGGGAAGTGCGGTTTCAATAGCACCTAAACCATCATTCATCCAGGAGGATGGTAAATTATCCTTAGGACACTTCATTACTTCGCATCCAGGCTCATTGCATAAATGGTGCTCGGTCCAAAAAGGACATTGCTTATTTAGGTTGAGTTTATAGTGACTAAAGAATGAAGTAGAGCACAAGTTTGCAAGTGGTTGACTCAACTTATTGTTAATAGTTTCGACGGTTTGAAAGTCACAACGGGAATCCTTGATCTGACCAGCCAATTGGCAGTACTGCTTATCCTCGCTGATATTCTCTAACACGGCTTGATTGAAATTTTCATCACTTATCAAAGGGTGAATAAGTAGTAAATTGATAAATACTTTCATAATCATTATCACCAATCAATAAGTTATATTATATTATAATACAAAATAAATATAAGTTTTAATATTGTTGATTAGACATTAATATTTAAAAAAAGATAATAACAAAATATTTTTACCCTGAGACTCTTATTTAAATCCCCAAAAATTCTCGAAATTTCAAATTAATAATGTTACAATAATAATGTCTAACGTGGTGAAAATCTAAACCATTATTTAAAAATTTACTGCATTTGGCTAAATAATTTTTTAATCACGTTTTTCTCTTTTCATTTTGCCAAAACTTTCAAATTTTTATTAAACTTTAAATTAACTTTCCAATTTATAATCCGATAATGGCAATGATATTAATTATCACAATTATTTTCAAGATATCAATTCTTAATATAATATAAATTAATAAAAATAGTCACTAGTTAGGGATGATATAATAAATTTTAAAAATAATTTAAAGAATTAAATTAATTTTCTAGAAAACTTAAATTTTTAAAAAAAAATATTAAATTGTGAAATCATAATTGGACTAAATCAACCCCATTTTCAATTAGATGGGAATAATTTTCATTACACTTAACCTGAAATTAATCTTAAACAATCCCATAATTTGATATATCTGTAAATCATCATTTAAGATAAAATACAATTTACTTGAATCCGACCGAATATCAAAATTAAATAATATCTGCATAAATTAACCAAAAAAAGATGTCCACTTCGGCTTCCACCCCAAAATTAACAGAACAAGAAATTGTGAATAAATTTAACGCTTATAAATCCGAGTTACAAACTATTGCTACGAAAATTTCCGAATTGGAAGCTGAGACTGAAGAACACAAGTATTACTTAATATTCAATCTATTGATATCAAGTTTATTAATAATATTTTGTTAGACTAGTGATTGATACTATCACTCCATTAAACAAAGATCGTAAATGTTATAGAATGATTGGTGGTGTATTAGTTGAAAAAACTGTTGAAGAAGTGTTACCCAATTTGAAGACGAATTTTGAAGGAGTAATAATAATGAATAAATATATATTATCATTAATTAATAATTTATTTAGATTCAAAATATGATCAATCAATTATTAAAAACTTATCAATCAAAGGAAGAAGAATTTAAGAAATTTCAAACTACTTATAAGATTAAAATTACTAAATCTGAATAAATTCATATTTAATAATTAATATAGAATTGCTTGTTAGTGGTAAGTTTGAATATTCTAAAATAGCAATTAATTTATATTTATTGAAATATTAGTTTACATAATAAATTAAGAAGTTTTTAAAATTCATTTATTTAGAAATAATATAAATAATAATTCTAAGTTTATTCAATATTTTAAAATTTAAAAATTATTTAATAACTTTATTAAAAATTATTTTCTAATAATAATATTATTAGTTCATTATATTAAATAACCTGATTTTAAATTAATAAGTAAAATTTATTATCATCTTTTAACTAAAAAGAAAAATATTATCAATTTGTTAAAATATATTATTTTAATTATCTTTATCCAGATACTATATTACAACTAACAGTGTTTAATTATTGTTATATTTTTTATGATTATTCTTAAAATTGAATTATTTTTATATTAAAAGGATCTTGGGAAAATTAATAACTTATTACGTAATTAATTAAATATATTTATATTTATATTTATATTTATATATTTGAATATTTTTTTAATAAAAAATCATGAATATTTTCAATAAAAAAATGTGGGAATTTTTAATGAAATAATCTCAATTTTTACATACATAATCTATAGGTGATATAACGACCGGCAGTTTCACTAGCACGAGTAATTTTAACAACTTGACCTCTCTTCAATCCGAAGTACTTTGCGACGGGATCGGTGGGTTGAATTCTAGGAAGTTGAGAATCTTTGAGGTGGTATCTCTCTAATAAGATGCGCTTTTCGTCGGGAGTAAGTACCTGATGTTTGGGTACGAGGACATGCTTGGTAATGTTGACTAATAAATCATCTTCATGGAAGCTTTCCAAGTGGAATTTGCCACTCATTTCATTGATGACTCTCACACCAGATGAAGTGATGGATTTTTGATAAATTACAATACCGTGGTGAGATCCTTGGCCTACCATACGTTCAGTATAACTAAATATTGCTATTAATATTTATCAAAATATAGGTATTTTTTAATTTTTTACCCTCTTAAAGATTTGACACCAACACTAGGTTCAGAACTGAAAAATACTAATAAAATATCTTCAACTGGGGTACTGGTACGTGCTACAAGGGACATAGCTTCACGATCGCTAAAATGAATTAAAAAATTAAAAAAAAAACTATTTTGATTTTACTGTACTTACACGGAAGATCCCCTTACGTAACATTCGTTAAAACCTTTACTAGTTTCAAGGTCTGGAATATTAGTGTTAATTTGATAACCCTAATAATTAAAAAATTAACATTAACAATTTTTAAAATATTATTGTTAATAATTTACTCTATCGTGTAACATTTCCACAACGGTCTTAAAAATTCTATACATACGACTGGGTTCGCTATCGAATTCAGACATCTTTATTTATGTATTATATTATTTATTTAGAGAAAAAAATATTATATATATAACAGTATAATAATAAATCAAAAAAAATATAAATTTTTTAGGTGTTGGAATTAATTTATGTTTAAATTAAATTTTTCAGTAATATATCGAGTTTTTATGGTAAATTTATTAAAATTATTCTTCATATAAAAATTTATGGGATATATTTATTTGTAAACCCATAACTCTATTATAAATTCTATTTAAAATTTAAATTTTTTTAATTATTAGACCTTAATTTTAAATTATCTCAAATACTAACCTTAATTAAAATAAATAAATAAAAATAAAAATGAAAATGAAAATGAAACTATTCTTAAATAAATTCATAATAAATCAATTAAAATTTCAAAATTCTAATAAGTTATTTTTTTCTTCACCTCATCCTATCTCTAATTTACGTTTAATAAAATTTCAATCTGAAACTATAGAATCCGAAATTATAAGATTTAGAATGTATGTGATAATATTTTGTAAAATTAATTAAACTTTTAGGAAGGAGAATATAGAAATAGAATGTATTATATTCAGCTTTTAAGTCATAACATTTGGTATGAAAATAATATTAAATATCAGAATGAAAAGTTAGAATTTGAATCAAAGAGTAAATCAAACACCTATTTTGATATAAAATTTAATATTAATATAAATTTATTTAGTTCTCAAAGAAAAAGGAGAACTAACTAATGACGACCTTACTAAATTCTATAAAACTTTCTTAATAGAAAATGCTAAAAATCATAAAGAATTCCATATTAAGTGGGTGAAGGGATGTTTCCAACTTATTATACCAAGTGTCAAATATCATTTATCGAAATTGTCCACATCGTTGCAGGGCTTGAGAACGAATCCAAATCCTAATTCCAATTATTTTAATTCAAACAACTAATACTTACATGTAACGAGGGTGTTAAGTGGTAGTAAAATGATCGAGTTTATACAATTATAAATATTTAATAATATAAAAGATGAATAAATTTCTCAAAATTACCCAATCTTAATAATATCCATTCTTAACTCTCGATCGCTTTAAAAAGTATCCGAATTCAATAAATATCACGAATATATATAACTATTAAGCTCAATGAATTTCAATTAAAATCTACTCCAATTCTCTCAATCAGGTCTCTAAAATGAACTTTTAATACAAAATTATTTCAAATTCTACCCAATAATTCATCTTATCAATTTCATATCTATTTAATTTAAAAATAATTATGTTATATTTGGTTATCTATTTACCAATTATAAAATAATCTAGATTTCATAAAATTTCTCCAAGTTTCTTCTTTGAAATTGTTAACATCTTTAATTTATAATACGAATTTTAGCTTAAGCTGCTTAATTTGTAAAATAAAAATATATTTTGTCTCAAATATATTTAAACTGTTTTATTATTTGATTATAAAATACATATATCAATTTGAAACCTTAAAAGATTGAATAATTTGAAAATTTGTGAGATTGATACGAATCAATTAAATTAATCAAAAACTCATTCAAGTCATATAATATCTAAGTTCTATAAATTATATATTAAAAAGGTGATGATGATCAAATTCTATCATTCTGTTATCAGATAATTTAACAATTTATTCAAATTATTTTTTTCAACTAACTCAATTTTTATCAATTCATTTTGATTGAATTTAAATAGCCCTCATCATTTTATAACAAAATATTAGAAAAAAAATATATTCTTAATATATCTATCATAACTTCAAATATTAAATTGACATTTTAAAAAAATACCAAGGTTAATACACGTTTCCTGAAATTTATATTAAGTTAGGAAAATTGCATAATAAATCATTAATGGTTATTTTATTTATTTATTTTTAATTTTGCAAATTAATTCTGAAATTTAATTATTATTTATATATTAAATACTCTTTAATTAATATTTTAAATTATTTTAAATTTCTAATACTTTAATATACTATGCTTTAAAATTATATCAATATAAATATCAATAATTTATATTAAATAACTTGTTAAATTTTATTTGACTTATTTTAATAAAATTAAATAATACTAAAATTTTTATATTTATTCAATATAAGTATATTTAATATCTATATTATACTTTTTATTATCCAATTAAAAATTTAATATAGATAATTGAATGATTGTTAATTTATATTATTTAATCTTATATATTATGTGTTTTTAAAAATATAAACTTATAAATTATAATAATTATTATTTTACTATATTTTTGCTAAATTTCTAATATTTAAAAAATAGTTTTTTTAGATTCAAAATAGAAATTTAATTAATATTTGCAATATTTTATTTTTTAGACAAAAATTTTATATCATATTTAAAATTTTTAACATATATTAAAAATATATAAATAATTTTTATTTTTGAATTATCAGAAATATTAAATTTTTAATGAATAAAAAAATTGTTTTTAGTTTTGATTATTAATAATATTCTTAATAACCTATAAGCTATATTGGTTTATGCTATTAATTGAAAAAAATTGATGATTTTTATATAATATATATTGATGGAGTATTAATTAATTCTTTTAATAATTGAGTTATTATTAATTTGATAAATAATATAAAGCAAAGTTTATGATGAGTTTTAATGATAAAGAATAATACTTGGTAATAGTAAAATATTATAAATTATTAAAAATTTCTAATAATTAGATTAATCTTATAATTATTTATTTAAACTTTGTTAAGTTAGCTTTAGTAAAAACAATCTCAAGAAATATTTAAATAATTTTAATTTATACTAACTTATAAAAATGAGTCATAAAATCAAAAACTCTTATATTTTTACTAATAACTTAATTAATATTTAATAAAATAAACCTAAATTAAATAATTAAAATCTATTATATTTATTAATAATATATATTATTAAATGATTATATTTCGCTATTAATTAGCTAAAATATAAATTTTTAAATTTTACCTAAAGTAAGTTATAAAATTATAGATATTTAATAATAAAAAAAATTAAAATTTAATATACTACCTTTAACTTTTAACTTCTTTAAGTTTATAGGGTATGGAATTATTTAATTTTTTATATTAAAAAAAGTTAATCTTGTTTTATATTTCTTAAATATATTTTTAAAGCTAATTTAAATTTTTGTTAAAAGAAAAATTTTAATAACTTTTTTTAACTAATCTTAAAATTATTTAATTAGGTTAAAATTAAAAAATTAAAAAAACTACTTTATAACTATTATTTTATTATTTTTAAGTTATTTAATAGTAAAAGTTATAGTATAATAAAAGGTATTATCTTATTAGAAAATAATATTAGATTTATTTAACCTATATTATTCAATAGTTTTTTTAATTTATTATTTAAAATACTTTAGTATATTTCAACATTAATTCTTTTATTAACTTTATAAAGATATTTTAAACTTAAAGATAATATATATCTTTAAATAATAATTAACCTACTATTATATTTTTAAATAAAATTAATATAATAGTTATAAAGTAATTTTATATTTTTTTAAAAATATTTAACTTTTTTATTAAATTTATTAAAATATATTATTATTTTATTAAATTAAATAACTTTACTTTAATTAGTTTTAATTTAATATTAATAATGATATTTAAACTTTTATTAAGTTTTAAAATAAGATTTTTTTAGTTAAAGGTGTTTTTTTTAAAATATAAGTGATATCTATATTAATATAAAATACACTAACCTATAAAAATAAGTTATAAAATCAAAAATATATATATATTAATAAATAACTAAAATAACTATATATATTAGATTACTTGAAATTATAATATATAATTAAAGTATATTATTTAATAATAAATAAAT
>JNEM01016683.1:0-19541 GCA_000697335.1 Conidiobolus incongruus B7586
ATAATACTAAATATAAAATAATTTATAATATATAATATTATTTTTAATGAAATAAATTGAAATTAATTAATAATTATATAAATACTATATTATTAAATATTTTAAACTAATAATAATATAAAATTAGTATTAAATAATATTTCTAAATAATAAAAACAATAATTAACTAATGTTATTGAATTTATTTTTTATAAATAATGTTTAATGATTTTATATAGCAATATTTTCATATGATTTTATATTTATTATTAATCTATCTTTTGTTTTAACCAATAAATTAATCAATTTATTTATTATTTGATATAATAATTAGAATTCAAAAGTTTTATAAATGTTTAAAATATAATATAGATTTAATTTTTAATCCGTTTAATTTAATTAGTGTATATACTTTTGTAACCATTCCACTCTATTTACCCACTCGTGAGTTTACAATGATATTACTATGTAGACTCCCATTTAGGTTATGTAACGATATAGGCATTTATAATCTCCGTATATAATAGATTGATATTCACTTAAATAACAAAGACATCGTTCATAATCATCTATATCCATTAGTTCATAATTCTGTTATCTCATATTACCTACGATTTCAATGGCAAAAGTGAATTAATAAAGTTTTATATTTTAAAAAAAATGATATACAATCGAAATTAATTATAAAAATATATCGATATATTAATTATACGGTTATTGTAAAGTTCCTATTCAAATTTATTATAGCTTGGTTTATAGCTTTAAATAATAAATTATACAAAATAAAAGTTCTTATTATTATATATCTTATATTAAATTTATATTCTTTTAAATTATTTCAAAATTATTTCCCAAAACTATATAATTACCTTCTTTAAAATATTTGATAATTAAAACATTATATTGTTTAAAATTTTATATTATAAAAAAAGAAATAAATTGATATTAAATAAATTATTCTCTATATTGAGTTAAAATATAATTATAATATCAATTCAATATATTGAACAAAATTTAATAATATATCTGAATATGAAATTTCATTATGTCAAGTTAATTTTAATTGGTTAAAATATATTGAAATTAATCAAAAATTGATTTTGTTACAGATCTGCTGGGAAGTAGCCTCGCAATAAGAATCAAGTAGACTCGATAATCAGGCCAAGGGTGGTTAACGAGCTATTTTAAAGGGTTTTATTAAAATATCATGATTTAGGACTTGGTCCTGATCGAGGTCGTCTCAGAGCAAATATGTGCTCAGTATTGATATTATAGTGCTATCAGTCCTTAGCCAATGTTTTAAAACACCGTTTGTAGTTATTGTCCGGAATTTCGTATTATACAAGGATCGTGTAACGTACTTATGTGTGGATTACATTCGGAAAAAAGTTGAATAGCGAGTGAACATCCCGATTCTCGACATCATCAAAAGTTATTGAATATTTTAAAAGGTTTAATTTGATCTTTATATTATATTATATATATATATATATATAATTTTCAAAATACTTTAATGAAGTTGCGAGCATAAGTTAATATATATTATTAACAATATTTTATTATTGAATTTCAAAGTCTAAAAAACCTTAATATATATTTAACAAAATAACAAATACAATCATTATGAATTTTTAAATTGAAAAATATTTGATTAATTTTACTAATAATTAAATTTTTTATCAACTTAGTTTATTATAAAAATATATAAATTTATATATATCGAACAATTTTAATAAACCTATTAATTTCATTTGATTTAAAATAAAATGCATGAACTATAAAATATAAGTAAAATATAAGGTTTTAAAATATTTTAGTTAATTTTTTAAATCGAATGTAATATCTTTTGTGAATTTTTTAAATAACAAAATATTTGCAAATTCAATGTCTTCATTTTTGGGTCATTAATTTATAATTATTTAATTAATATTGTATACTGATTTTACTTTTTATATTGTTCAATATTATTAAATATTAAAAACAACAATATACATTATTTTTCATATATTAATTATTAATTTATTGTTATGTTTTTCATTAAAGCTAATTTCTATATTTTTTTAATGACAATCATCATTAATATTCAATTTTACTAAATAAGTACCCTTTAATTTAATTTTATATCAGTATATATTTAGAAAATTAGGCATATTTTATATCTCATATAACCAAAATATAAACTCCTCTTCAAAAGCACTTATTTTTTGAATAGTGTTTTAGTTTATAATATATATACTGGGGAGGAATTACTATAATTATTTAACCTATAATAATCCTTTGAAATAAAAAATTATATCTCAATTACCACATTAATTGGAAAAATTCTCAAAAATCATCAATAAATTTAAAAAAATATGGCATTATATATAATAATTAAAATCTAACTTTTATTCAAAGCATTCAAGATCAAAAATTATTTAAATTACTTATACCTTCGAAGAGCATTATTATAACATTAATATATTGATATTTTTGAAACCTTGTTTTTTATATTAATGAAAATTTTCATTAAGAAACAAAATGATCTTTATGGTTATATTTTATTTTGTATAATTTTTTAAATCGAGGTACTTTATATAATCAATGAAATATTTGTTAAAATATATTTTTTTCATATTTTGACTATTTTTATTAAAAAGATGTTATAAAATCATTATTTAAAAATAATAAGTTTAATAAAAATAATCCCTATCAAAGATAAATTTTATTATATACATTAATTGATTCAATAGTTAATAATATTTTTAAGGTTAGAATATATATGTATAATAAGTTAATACATTTATATAATTGAATTATTGGAACTTCGAATAAATTATTTATATTCTGTTAATTTAATAACATTTATATATATTGTTAAGAATATTTTATATTAATATAAAATGTTTTTAAATTATTAATTATATTAATCAAAATTTTTTTGAAAAGTTTTTAATTTATAATATATAAAATTAATATCTTAAAATTTATTTATAGTGAAAATAAAACATTGGTAAAATTTTTATAATAATTTTTAAAATATATTTATCACTGGATTAAAAATATTTTCTACATGAATATATAATATATAATATATGATTTGATATAATTAATCGATATTTTATCAAATTTTTAATATAAGGTTGCTTTTATTTTATATACTTTTAATTTTTTTCAAAAATATATCATTTGGTCAAATCATAAATAAACAATTAATTCATTATAGTCGAAAGAAGATTAAATTAACAAATATAATATGAATTATATTGTTTATTAAAAACAAATGATATATTTTTTTACTCATAATATAATATCCTCATTACTCATCTTTTGAGTGAAAATCTTGAAATAAGTCCCAATTCAAATTAATTGAGTATGGATTAATTTATTTACAATCACTGTTTGTAATTGTGATTGATAATAAGATAGTTGATAGTAAATTGTTTAAATAGTTGATTCAGTGAACGTTATAATCTATCAAATACTATTGCCTTAACTATCCAATTAAGTTCGACCCTTAATTTTCAAATGTAACAGTAATACATGAGATTGATGTATTATCAAAATAACAATTATATCAAAACAAACATAACTCTAAGCTGAGTTGAAATGTAGTAGTTATATAATTTTATTCTTGTACTTAATTTAAACCCTTAACGAATCCACCTATTACAAAATTCAATTTTAGCGAAAAAATTATCCTTGGTTAGCAGACCCTGAAACAGAGCATTGGTGGCAAGTTGAAGCATTTGAGCTATAATGTTCTGAAGCAAGTGGATGACACCGAGGGGTGAGTACTCGACAACTTGGGTAACGACCAGTTGAGCGAGCATTGATTCGAATGGTGGTTGATGAATAGGTATTAATGATAGATTTTGTATTATTTTGTAAGACTGGAATATGTGGATGATTTATTAGGGAATTGTAATAGGTAATGATAAGGAGTAGCAGGAAAAAAGGGAATTTGTCTCGAAAGAGTGTGTGATGAGAGTGCTTTTTGTGTTGTGAAAGTATTGGAGGGAATTGTGTAACTCTGCACATTCTAAAGGAATTTTGGGTGTGAACACAAGGACACAAGTTGACATCTCAAGATTTCGACAGTTACCATGATTTGATTGTCAGTTTACAGTTTTTCCTCATAAAATGTAACAACAGGTTTTGGACATTTTAATATTTCTATTTTAAGAAAAATAGTAATACTCAAATTTGTGAGCTGTTATCTATTTTAATTATATTTCTAACTTGTAAAATTTCAAATTAGGTCAAAATTTCTAATGAATGACAAAGTTAAGCGAATTAAGTTATAGCAAAAATGTATATAATTAAAATGAGGAATTACATTTTATTGGTTTATCTTTCACATTGTTTTGAATATTTATTTTATTAGACTTAAGATTAAAATGTTAAAATTATTATATTTACAACTACATGTGATATTATACAAATAAGATTATATCATGTATCTAACCAGTTTTAAAATTATTATGAACTTTATGTGTTAATATAATTAGATCAATATTTATTGGAAACAAGTATGTTACTGTATCAGTTTTGTTCCGCATTTAAATCTAGAAAACAAATTGTAAAATAAAACAAATTTAAAACGGTATTACTTAAATAGGCAAAGCTCTGCCCGATCAAACTATAATAAATGTATTTTTATTAAAAGATACTATCTATTTTGGTTAAATGTTGAGTCCCAGAGTCCATTCAAATCAAGTCGTTCAGAAAATGGAAGAATCATTTGAAATTATTTATATGATCATTCCTCATATATGAATTCTAATTGTTAAACTGTGTGTAGGTTATCAATACTATAAAAAACAGAAAAGTCCAAATCATTCAATTACTGATTTTTTTTGAATATAAACTATTATTAAAATAAAATGAAATTTACTTTAAATTTAATTCCTTTGGCTTGTTCAATTCTTTTTAATCAAGCTCAAATAATTCCTGACGACTTGAAGTGTCCCACTCCTTTAGTATGCAAAATGTTCGAGGCCGGACAGGATCTTAAAATTGCAAAAAAGGTATCAGAGTGTGGGGATGATAAATATGACATAAAGGTCCAAAAGTGTGTATTGACTGCAACTGGACTTGATCCTAATAAAGTTGATGTTATGTTGAAATTCGATCCATTCTTACTTGAATGTTCAAATGGAATCCAAGAAGAATTTAAAGACTGTGTATCTGAATGCGGCAAGGATGACATTATAAACTGTATTAGAAGATGCAAGAAATCTTCTCAAATTAAAGCATATAGTTGCGTGGGGAAGAAGGCCAAATTATCCAATTATAATCCTGAGGAAACAGTTGAATGTTACAGCAATTGCAATCAAAAGACTCTAATTGAGGTATTTGAGTGCGATTATAAATGTAAGGAGCCTCTCTACAAAGGAGTGGGTATTGAATTAAAAGCCTCTGATTCCAAGAATGATAACAAAGGAAACTCTACTAAATCAGAACAAGCTCCCAATCAATCTGAGGAAGACGAAAATAAATCTGACCGAAAATCTAGTCAATCCAATTCGAATTCAACTCAACCTAAACAACCAATTCAAGGTTCTGGAGCTATAAAAACGAATATTGAGCGATTCAGTTTAGTAACTTTATCATTATTTTTTGGATTTATTTTACTAAACTATTAATTAATTAATTGAAATTTTATTCATGAGATATTTATTATATAATTTAAAACTCTTAACTTAATCTTTTATATATACTTTATTCTTTACATAGGTGTATACATAATAATTAAAATAAAACATTATATAACATACCTAATTAATGCATATTAATAATTTAATCAAATAAATTATATATACTAGATCTATTAATAACATTAGATTATCATTAATTATTAGTAAAATTAAGTATATAATTCATTTTTAAATTTTTCAAGCAAGCATAAAGAAAAATACATAGAAAAAAATAGTAAAAATTAATTGATAAATTGTTAATTCTTTAATCATTAGTGAGAATATTCTATATTAAAGTTTCTGATTATATATATATCGATTTATTATTGGTTTACCTAAAAAATCATTTGATTGAGAATTATGAAATTACTTAACACTGAATTGAATATACAAAGTTTGAATCATTTTAAAAAATCTGATAAAATTTATAGAATTTTATAATTTCATTATTATTATTATTGTATATTTATCATAATAGATATTTCAATAATATTTAATATTGAAATATCGTGTATTCAATTACATTAAATCAGACTAATGTTTAATTTAAATACTAATAATTCTAATAAAATGAAATTTTGTTATGTATACTTTATTAATAAAAATATCAAATAAATGATAAAATTAAGCACACAAAAAAGATTCTATGTTATATATAGTACATATTTAATGACTTATACTTTAATACTTAATGAACTTCAATATGCAAATAATTATATTTATAATTCTATTTATAAAATAATTTAATCAATTTATTCAATACATAGGTTATAAATATGAATTATATTGTTCTAATAAATGATTACTTGAGGCTTTTATTGAAAATATTGGATACATGATTTAAGATTACTAATATATAAATATCGATTTTGCAAAAATGAGTGATTCAAATAATATATTAAATATTAATTTTATTTTATAATCAAAATATCATTACTATTGCTCTGATATTTTAAATTTAATTATTTGAAAATATTTTTATATATTGTTAATTTTGTTATTATCAAGTAAACATTTAATAGATTTTATTGATACTGATTATATTAGTGTTACGGATTTTTTAACTATAATAAACTGATATAAATTCAATTATGAAATAACAATAAATAAAATTGATTAAGTTTCAGAAACTCAAAGATTTAAATAGAGAGTTGATTATCTCATTAATTATATAATAGAATTTAAAAATATCTTGACTTAATTATTAAGTTAGAATTTATAGTTTTTTCAAGAACAGTAAAACTAATTACAAGATGTGAAATATATTATATATTTATTTAGGTATACTATTATTTTTCTTAATTGATGAATGGATGTTTAAATAATATATTTATTCCCTAAGTTACCTGACCAAAGCTAAATGAGATATTTGTTAAAGTATGTTCATTATAAATTGATCAATAAAGTGACTACAAACATATAGCAGACCTTCGATTTAAAACACTTGCATTTACTATAGGGATATTAAAAGCACTCAGTTTAATGGCATGCGGCCTGATGTACTGAATCAATGAGATTATTAGCAGAACAGTAAGTTCGAAATATGAAAGGCCTGTTTATGTAGTTAGGTTCATGAAAGTAGTAGCTTGTCGAAAGTTAGTAAACCTAAGGAAATCTCTAGTAGAGTTTGCAGATTTTAGATCTTACACACAATTCTTTAGATAATTGCATGTAATTTCAAATGAGAATGTGCAAAGATGCGAAAAATTTTATTTATATGAATATCAAATGTTATGATAATTCTTCTATTTTTAATATTGGCTTTTATACTTGTAAAATATTGAGGCTTCATGAATTAGTGAGCTTCCCTGTCTATGAATGGTGTCTGCCAAGTTAGGTTATATCATTAAGCATAATCTGATCAATTATATGATTTTAATCAATAATTGTGTAATCTAGTCAAGCCTCAATACAATGAATTCCAATAACAAAATCTAACCTTTGCAACGATCTATGTTTGAATATTATAATCCTAATTATTTAGAATATTTAAGTAATAAATTTAATAAATCTAACCTAAATCATTTTATACAAAACTAATATGATATAGAAATTAACTATCATGTTGCAGAAAAGGAAAAATATAGATTGTAATGATACTTGACAACACACAGACAAAATCAATTATATTTAAATTTAGCCATAAATATTTTGAAAAACAGATTAAATTGTTTTATAATTTGAATAAAAACTTTGTCAATATTAAAAAATGACTCATCAAAGTATGAAATCGTAAATATATTAGTATATTAAAAATTATTATTTGATTTGAATATTTGTAAATATTATCACATTTAAAGAAATTTCTATATATAAACTATTTAAATACTTAGAATATTTAAAAAATATTTGCCTTAATATACAATTTAAGCATTACACTACAATTTCAAATATTTAAAATGTTATTACTTGAGTTCCATTTTATTTTAATTGAAAAATTAAAAATATTGCCATTGATATCGTGAAATAAAAAAAATAATGCAAAAACCATGATTTTGGAAAATAATATTAATTATACATGAGATATTTATTGTTTAACAATTTTTCAGCACTAATCACGAAATACTAATCTTGATAGTGTATAAATATCATTTTACTTTGATAAAATTCAAATAGTTTAACAATTACTAAATTTAGAACAATTGTTATAATATTTTTAATAAAATTATTTTAAATTTAAAATAATATAGATTGATTAGGTTATATATTCAAGTTAGCATCAAACTAATAAAATATATAGTTTCGTTAACCCTCTCCATTATTTCGGGATATGTATTTATGGGTTGAGGGTTCTGTATGAATCGGGGTATTCACTGGATTCATTGGTAAATAAATAATTGGCGCCCAATTTGATACTCAACAAAAAATGCTATATCTATATATTGTCAATTTAAATCCCTATGTTTCTTTCAATTTTAATTCTAATTGTGGTGATATTGTATTATGTAAATTTATTTTAGGAGTTTTGTGGAACCTATCAAACAAGTTTATATGGCAAAAATATAGATTTTGTCCAATGATAAGAATGGTAAATAAGTACACATTCTTATGATTAGATATGAATTTTTATTATACATATAAAAAGAAATTTGATCCTAAGGTTATCAATAATATAAAAATAGGCCCTTAAGAGTTTTAGTCATTTAAAGTCTGAAATATTAGTTGATTGTGAACAGTATACAAATTTATAGAATTCAAAATTGTTCAAATATTCGAAATCTTTAAAAATTATCCCAAATTTATTATTATTTTACTGCTTCAGTACTCTCTCAACTGACTCAATATATTCTTGAAGATTTGGCTTAAAGCAGTTCTTTAAAATGTAAACTAATCGAATTTGAAAATGATGGGAAAATATCCAAAATAAGTTAGGTTGTAAAAGTGAAATCATCCTGTCCAAAATGCAAAAATGGTTGTGGGTTGCATCTAGATTAAACAATAACCATGTTGACGTTTTAATGGACCACCATCCCTTCATCAAGGAATGCCAGCAAGGAATCAAAGGAGATATTGATGACTGTTTGTCTGATTGTGACGAAGATGGCACTATTAGCTGTGCTAGAAAATGCAAGAAATCTGCCAGGATCGCATCATTTAGTTGTTTGAGTAAAAGAGCTAAAATATCCAATTATGATACTAAACAAACTTATTAATTGTATTCAAAGTTGCAATCGAAAGAATATAGTTGAGGTATTTGAGTACGATTATAAATGTAAAGAGCCTCTCTACAAGGGAGTGGGTATTGAATTAAAAGCCTATGATTCAAGGATGGTAATAAAGGAAACTGCTAAACCGGAACAAGCTTCTGGCACCAATCAAACGAATATTGAATAATTTGGTTTACTGTCTCTATTGTTAGTATTTGGTATAAAGTTATTGTAATTGATGAATTTTTAATTATTTTGGAATTACAAAAAAAATTATGCAATACTTTACAATATAATAGTTTTTATTTAAATTTTAATCAAATTTTAATTTTTCAAATCCATAATTTCAAATTAATTATATTACCACATTCTAGAGAGCTTTTAAAATTTTGAAATTTTATATAGTTGATAAAAAAGTAAAGACTTTGAAACTTATTTTTTGATATTAAAGTCATTAATATTTACTATTTTAAATCACAAGGAGGTTGATAAATTACTTGATTATTGAAAATATTATACTCATCATAGCTTTCTATTTTATATTAGAATATCTGATAATTATCTCTAGAATTATTAATTTCAAAATTGAAAAGGTCATTCACTAATATATTATTTTATCATTTAGAAAAATTCTAAATAAAATCACATTAAAATATAATTTATTGCCAACAGATATTATGGTAGTATTAATATTGTAATATGTCCATTGCAATATATTATTAATATATTTCCACCTTATAGTTAAATTAGAAATAGTAATATAAGAGGAAGAATCGCAACAGTCTATAGTATATTATCTAGCTTCATGGTGTTATCATTGAATTTACCAGAAATGCTGGAATTAGTATCATTGCACGATTTAGAGCCAGAAGCCAATCTATCGTATTACTGCTGGTTACATTTATAATCACACTTGAAAAGATCCGGTAAATTCTTTTGAGCGCATCAATCGGAACGTTTGACAACATTTTCAACTTTGTAGTTCTTTGAATCAACCCTTTCCATTATAGAATTCATTATCTTCTTTTTATTAGGTTTGATACACTTTTTGGTGCAATCGTCCTTATCATCTCCAGAGCGGTTAATAAGGCAATTGAACATTTTAGACTCAGGAACTTTACTGCACTCTTCAGTCACCGCCTCTAGCTTCATGAATACATCAACTTGGTCGACTTGTAAGCCAGCAGCTGTAAAGCTATATTTACATTCTAAAATCTCAACTTTATCTTAATCATTTTTACATTCTTTCGTCCTCTTCATAGCTTGAGAATCTATCAAATTTTCTTTTTAGAATCATTCAATAGTGATCCCAAAATAAGATAATTTCAATATATATGTTTAAATGTTTAAGATAATAATATGTTATTAGCTTTATATTTATGACCAATGAAAATATTGATATATATGCCTTAATTATAAACAGTTGATCACAATATAATAAAGAACAGTCATAATATATCTTTTTTGTATTATAATAAAATTGAAAAATATTAATAATAAAATTTAGTAAAGATTATTTATATTTTTAAATTCATACTTAATCAATCTAAATATAAAAGATATTGTGAGGTATTGGTCTAAGTTATATAAAATATAATACTCCAATATAATTTTATAATATTTTATTTTTAATTAAAGATTATTATATTATTATTCACAATGGAATTTTATTTATATACTAAAATTATTCAAAATTGGTATATATAATAAGAATAAAAATTAAATATATTAATACTAATAATATATTACTATTATAATGATTATTAATGTAGTTTAAGAAATATTCTATATAAAATCAAAGTAGTATGATATAATATACATATGCTGATAAGATTATAAAAATGAATGCTAACCTAAATAGAGCAAATTCATTGGTGGAATTTAAAAATCCATAATAAATGTTTAATATTTTAATTTTTTATAATGTAAAAGGTTAATAGACTGTTATAGTAATATAACATTAATTTTTAAACGTTTTGACATATGCTTTATATCTATTAATCAATATCCCTAGTAATTAATAATATAATTTATTTTGATATTATACTATTTGGAAATTTTGATGAAAAATTCGTTCATTTATGATATAGTTGTAATTGATTAAATTGGTTTAAAAAACAATGCCATATTTTTTTGAGATTTATTTACAATTTATTATATATTAAATATTATTAAGAGTTAATGAAGTGATAAATTGTTATATTAGATAACCATTTTTGTAAATTAAATATATTTTAAAAGCTGTTAATTTCGATTTATTTGAAATATATTCAAATAGTTAAAGATTGAAAAGCGTCCAAAGTTTAACCTCGAAACATAGTACATTGGTCAAGGTCAATTTTAATTTAAATTATGGAAATAATGACGTTGTTAACAATGATTAGGCGTTGTGATATGTAATTAGTACTAAATATACTAATTAAGGAATCAATTTATTTGTGTTAGAAATTAAATTAAAAATAAGCAAGTAAGAAGAAAAACAAAAGTGAAAAGTAACTTGTTTTCTAGGTGGATGATATTAGCATCAGATTTGCTTGAAGCATTAGAGTCATTACCATTGTTAGATTTGGAGCCTTTGTTGCTGTCTTTGGTATCAGTAGAATTGGTTGGTTTAGAATCTTTGTCATTATCTTTGCTTTCAGTACCATTCTTAGACTGAGAGCCTTGGTTATTTTCTATAGTATCGGCCCGATTACTGGGCTTAGAATCATTACTATCACCTGATGGCTTACCAATCAACTTGTTATACAAATCTTCGTTGCACTTATAATCACATTTCAAAAAATCCGAATAATTTTTTTGATTACAAGACTCGGTGCATCGCACGGCATCCTCAACCTTGAAATTGGGTAAATCAGCTTTCTTGGCTTGGCAATTTTTGACATTCAGTTGGCTTTGATAGCCGCAATTCTGGAAGCAGCCTCTCTTTCCATCAACTTTGCAGTAATCAACGCATTCGGAAAAAACCTTCAGATCATCATCGTTACATTTCCAATATTCCGAAAATATTATAACTGTCCTATCAAGTATGTCAGATTCGACTTCTATAGCTTCAAGGGCACATTTTAACTCTTTAATATCTTTATTACATTTCTCTAACTTTTTACGATATTTAAGGTTATTGGCATTTTCAACAAATTTGCAATCGAAATTAGAAAAACAATCTGGAATTGATTCATTTTGGTTGTTTTGAGCCAAAATTGATCCCAAAGCAAATAATGAAAGAATAATAAATTTCATGATTATTAATTTTATATACCAAAATTAAATTTTTTTTCTCTTTTTCTATATATATAGTGGTGGCATTACTTGATATATAGCAATATTAAGTATCCTTAATTAATAAACTTGATATTTATTTCACATTTGGATAATTAACAACCAATTGTTGGGAAATGGGAATTATCAATTGTAATACAAATGATACAATATTTCACTAATAATCCCAAATAAATCAAATTTAATAATTTGTTTTTAATTATGGACTAAGTAGCGAAATTATCTAATAATAATTTTACATATTTTTGTCGCTCATGTGGCAAAAAATAAAATAGATATATTAAACCAGTTAAAATACTATTGGATTAGTATTATTTTAACTGACCTTGGTAAAATATCACATGATATGTTGATTAAATTTTTCTATGTTAATATAATTGAATATAATTTAAAAAAACACCATTATTCAAATTTGAAGATAAGGAAAATTCACAAAAATATCAATGTGATGTTACAATTATATTTTAAAATAATATGCACTCTAATTTCAATGAATAATTTGATTAATATACAAATATTATTCACTATGAATTTCTTTTTATTATCTCTTTTTAATAAATAACATATTTAAATATGACTGAATTTAACTAAGCTCTGCTTATTTGTTAACGACTTCTTGAGTTTTTTTCAATCAAATATATTAGAGATTATAATGCTGAAATCAACTGTGAATTTCATTAATGATGTTTGTTATATCAAATATAGAAATACAAAGTATATACATGAATACTATAATTTGTATAACTATTTAGTTTGATATCACGTTAAAAATTGAATAATTCTAAACTTAATGATAATTTGGTTTATATCAAAAATAGGTATGTTTTCTAGTGTCATTTATATTTGAATATTATATTTATTTTATGAGCACAATTGTTATTTTGTACAAAAATGATATATCTAACGAACTATAAATTTAATATTAATGTTGATTTGAAAATCATTTGAAATGGTTTTATAATTGGTAGTTAAAATTAATAATAGTCAAATATCAAAAATGTTATATTTGGTTAAAAATTCCTTAGTAGTAATAAAATTTGTAATACGATTATACTCATAATAGTAGAATATTATATTGTTCTTTTTAATCGCTCACTTTGATCCTTGATGTTTTATTTCCAAGTGTCAGAGTATTTTATTAAAGTATACACTTTTTCAGTAATAGGTTGCTTTACATTCTAATCAAAGTTTAGGAAATTTTGAACAAATACAGAATTGGTGAATTAAAAAGTATTGTATATAAATCAACTTGGTGTTATTATGCAAGTTAAAAATGACAAGGGTTATAAGAGGAAATAAATGTTAATTGACATTTCGGTTTCAATATTTCAGTACAAGTTTTTAATTTTAAATTTTTGAATCAATCAAAATCTTATAATGAAAGCAAGAGAGCAAGAGGTAAAGAACTGGTAGGAAATAATATGTTATCAAAAGGTAATATATTTGTATTAGGCTTATCCCAGTTACTATGATCAGTATGATTTTTAGACATGGCATCTTCGTTACTGTCTTTATTGTTAGTCGCATTAATTGACCTAGAATTTTTACCGTTTTTAGTGGCAATACCATTAGTTGACTTAGGGCCATTTCAACTTTCTTTGATGTCGGCTCCGTTACTGGGCTTAAAATCATTGCTGACACTTTAGATCCAGTAGCCAATTCTTTATACAAGTGAAAACTGCTTTCGGAATTGCATTTCAAAAACTCAAAAAGTCTTGCTTTTCAAGTTTCTGAGAAAACCAATCACCTTTGACATTATAATCAAATAATTTGACCCGATCAGACATTCACTTTTGTATGTGAATTTGAACTGAGATAAATTTGCTGAAACAAACTTCCTTTTATCCTCATTTTTGTATTTAAAATTACTTTTAATCTATACAGAATGAAATTGGAAATAATTAAAGCTCTTCAATTACGCAAATTCTATTTCCATGAATAAAACAGCTTGATCAGATTATACACGAATGCTAGCATTGAACACTTGATTCTGTCTTTTTCACTTTTGTCACTTGAAAAATATCTAACTTTTTCCACAGCTTAGCAATCTTTCAAAATTTCATTTGGTTTATAATTTAAATCACTTTTATATCTAAATTGTCATTGCCAGTTCTTGCAGCCAAGGTAGAGGGTTAAATAATATCAATGAATGTTGTATTTCTATAGTTTGTAAATTTTAAATCCTTTTAAGTTTCATGTTATTCTATAGTATTTCAATTTAAATAATCTCTTTTTACTTTATTTGGATTCATGAACTTATTAAATAATTTTAAAATTTATTTTCCAAATATTTTAATACAAATTATTTCCTTTTATAAGATTATCTTTAATATAATATATCAAAAATAAAACAATTTTTTAAACTTTAATTTGGTATTTTTTAAATTCACTCTTTATTATATTTAATATTTTATTAATTCCATATTAAATTAACTTTTCATTTAACATTAATATATTAAATTTAATAATTTGATATTTTTAAGATAATGTTATTACTTTAAATTTAATGGGAAATTTTTTAATTTCTAATTTTTCAAATATATTATTAGTTTGAAATAAATAAAAATATATAAAGTTAATAGGAAATTATATATTTCAATATATATATATATAATAATTTTTTTGATTAAAAAATTAACTTTTTAAAATTAGTTGTTTAATTTAATTATATTTAAACTAAATAGTAATTATCAAAAGTTTTTTATTTTAGTATTAGTAAAACTTAACCATAAGCCTTTTAAAATTATTTAAAATTTACAAGCAGTTTTTAATAATAAAGCATTATCTAAATTAACAATTTATTGCTAGATAAATCACTATAAAATTAAAAAATAATTATTTAAAACCTATTAAAATCTAAATACTAACTTTAATTGTTACTCTTTTAATTGTTAATAAAATGAAAAAATATATTGAAAAGCACCTTTTTATTTTAGCAAAAGAATTATCTAAGTACTTTAATATTAGTCTTATAAGTATTATATATATATTAAAGTTTAAACTCAAATTGATAAATAACAATATAAAATAGGTACCTTAAAATTTAACTAAAGTTTAAAAAAGCTAGAGTAGTTATTATTAAACAAAACTTACTAAAATATTACTAGAAGCTTAAACTTTTACAATAAATAATTATAATTGATAAATCTATTCATAGCTTCTAAAATTTACCAATAAAAAGTTGAGGAATTTGTTATAAGATTATTATATTAATATATAAAGATTTTTTATCTTATTAATAAAAATAAACAGATGATTTAATAATTAATCTTAATAATAACTTAAATTCCTCCCTAGCTAATTATTATATATAAAACAACAACAACAAATATAATTAAAGATACCTATATAAGTTTTATAAAGAGGATCTTTTTTAAAATTATAAAGGAGAAAAAATAATGAAACATTATTATAATATATTTTTTTATTAGTATAGAAATTAAGAAATGGCAAATTTTTTAATTTTTGATTTTTTAAATATATTATATATTTTTAAAAATTATATATATATATAATATATAGGAAAATAAATATTTTCAAACTATATATATATATATTCAATTTTAATTATTTTTTTATTAAAATATTTTGATTTTAAAATTTATACTTAAATTTAATTATGATTAAATTAAATTATAGTTATCAAAAGGCTTTTATTTTTGTATCTTTAAAACTTAACCATAAACTTTTTAAAATCATTTAAAACTTGGAAATAGTTTATAAAGATGGTATTTTATCTAATATTACCATATAACATTTTGATTTATAATTTTAAAGCTAGAAGGGATATTATTTAAAATTTACCAAAATTTAAAAAATTAATTTTTACTATTACTCTTTTATTTACTAATAGAGTAAAAAAATATATTAAGAAATATCTTTTATTTTCTATTAAAGAATTATTAAAGTAATTTAATATTAACTATATAAGTATTTTTTATTTATTTAAGTTTAAGCTTAAATTAATTAATAAAAATATAAAATAAATATTTTATAATTTAACAAAAGTTTAAAAGAAAACTAAAGTAATTATAGTTAAACTCAACTTATTAAAGTATAAATAAAAATAAAATTTTTACTGTAAATATTTATAATTAATAAATCTTAAATTTTTTTATATAATCTTTTACTTAGAAATAAAATCAGATTTTAAGTTAAATTAATCCCCTGTATAAATTCTAATAAATAAGCATTTTAAATATAAATGAATATTAATTATTATAATTGATTATAATGATATATAATCTTATTATTTAATATCTTCAGGAAAATCAATTAATAATAAGTTATATATTATTTTTTTTAAATAAAACCATTTTTAAATGGTATTCTTAATATAAATTAAAGACACTTATTATTTTACATGATAATTATAAAATATATAAAGTTAAAGCTATAAAAAATTTTTTATATAAAAAAATTAAAAAAAGTTATTATATCTAGTATATTCACTTAATTATAACCTATATAACTATAATTGTTTTAGACAATTAAAAAAACAGCTTATAAGAAAAAAAATTCCTACAAACAAATTAAATTGGTTGGTAAAACATTAAATTTCAGTCTTTAATAAAAAGAACTGTTTTTTAAATATTAGAAGCTTACTAAAGGTATAGAAAAAAGTTATTAATAATAAAAGAGGTTATTAATTTTATATTAGTGATTAATTTTATATATTATTTATTAATTTATTTGTTAAATTTTAATTTTAAAATTATGCTATTACTTAATTTCTATATTAATATTATAGGGTGCTCTAATTTTAAAAGAGAGAGTTTATTAATTTTTTAGATCTTTTAAAGAATGACTAAAATAGTTAAGTGAACTATTCTGGTGTTTTTTTATATTTCTTTATTCAATACAAATTGTTTTATTTATTTTAACTTGCTTTAAGGATTTTTATTTTATTCTTATAATAATCTTATTTTAGATAATATTATAATAGGTTATAATAGAATCTGAAATCTTTATGTTTAATTTTTTACCAAAATACAAATCAAGATATTAGATTAAGTTAAATCAACCCTCTCCACAAATCCCTTTAAATAAATATTTTGTTAATAAGTGAATGTTAATTATTATAATAAATTATAATGGAATTTGCTACTTTTATTTAATTCCTAAAGGAAAATCAATTAATAGTAAACTTTATATTGTTTTTTTAAATACAAGTATTTTTAACTAGTGTTCTTAATATAATTTGAGAAAACCTACTATTTTGCATTATAATTATAAAATATATAAATCTAAAGTTATAAAAAATCTTTTAATTATAAATAACTAGAAAAAACTATTATATCTAGTATACTTTTTAGATTATAACCTATATGATTATAAATAATTTAAGTAATTAAAAAACCAACTTATAAAAAAGAAAATTTCTATATAAAATTTAATTAGTTTGTGAAATATTAAATTTTAGTTTTTTATAAAAAGAATTATTTATTAAATATTAAATCTTTATTAAAAATATAACAAAAAGCTATTAATAATAAAAAAACTATTAAATTTATATTATATATTTATTTTTATATATAATATATTAAAATATTTATTTATTTTTAATTGCAAAAAATTCTTATTATTAAATATATAAAGTAATATAATAATATTATAAATATATAGGTAATAGTTTGTTATAAAAAAAATTTATATTAAAAAATTTTAATTTTAATTGTAAATTTATTTCAAAATTAATATATAGTATATTATTTATTAAAATTCAATAGTAGGTATTTTCAAGTATTATTAATTTCATGTTATATGAATATTTCAACTGTATAATATCTTTAAAAACTAGGCTTTAAAATTTTTATAATATTTTATATTTAATTTAATATTGAATTAATTATATTTCTATTCTAAAATCCTAATCTAAATTAAATTTATAAATGAATTCACTATATATATCTAATAAATTAATAAAAAATATTCTTTTCTCTCTTAAAATTTCATTATTATATGAATATCATTAAATATTATTGTTTTTAGATTTAAGACTACTTTAATTAATATTTGTAATTATTGATAATATTTACTATTGAGTTTTGTAATATAATTTGTAAATAAAAGTTATTATTAGAAAAAAATTATAATATACTATGTTAAATTTTTATTAATCCTGTTTTTTAATATATTGGGACTATATGTCTTAAAGTTTACTTTCTGTTGAGACATTATAGTGGAACATTCAAAAAACTCTTTTACTCTCTTAGTTGCTTCTGAGTTTAAATAGTTTGTTTAATAAGTGATATAAAATCTAAATAAATTCAAAGAAAAGGAACTAAAATAAATTATTTCATTATTGACCAATAAGGTTACTTTGAATAAAGAGTAATATTAAATAAACTATTAAATCAAAATAGAGATATATTTCTATAATATAATATTCATATTTAATCATTATGTTAAATAAAATTATCATTTATTTAAATAGCAATATAAATATTTTTATTGAAATTTTATTTTATTATATTTTGTTATAACGATAGTAATCATAATTAATCTTATATAGAAATACTCTAGATAATAAAATTATAAATGCTATATTAAGTTTATACTTATTTTGATTTTTTATAGTTAATAATATATAATCAATCAAATAAGTATTTTTGAATTATAATTAAAATTAGGAAAATTCAATTAATAAAACTAAATATATTCAATAAAATATATATAAATAGAAAGGAAAAGATTTTATTCTTTATTGAGATATCTTTTTATATATCATAATATATTTTCAATTTATATATTTTAATAATGCTTTAATATTTAAAATATAAGGAAATCTTAAAAATAATTTAAATATTTCATTTTTATTAATAATTTGATTTTAAATTTCTTGATATAATTTTTATCAATATTAATGTTTTTAAAATTATATAAATGATTTTTGTTAATTTTATATTCAAATTATTGTCTTATAAAACAACTGGTATTAATATATTAGAATATTTAT
>JNEM01016684.1:0-33757 GCA_000697335.1 Conidiobolus incongruus B7586
ATAATATTTTTTCATTATAAAATTAACTTTTGAAAATTCATTGTTTAAATTGATTATTCTTAAACTAAATAATAATAGTCAAAGGTTTTTTATTTTTGTATTAATAAAACTTAAACATTAATCTTTTAAAAAAGATATTTTATTTAAATTTACCATTTATTATTAGATAAATTATTTTAAAACTAATAAAAAGATTATTTGAAATATTATAATATAAAAAATTAATTATTGAATTTGCTTAGAAAGTTAGTATGCTGAAGGGAAGGTAACACAGAGATAAACTCTAAAAAATCAATGGTGTGCTAAACACCCCACAGAAAACAGGATAAATTTACGAATACCCTAGTTATATAGGGGATTCAATTGTTGAAAAGATTTTTATCATGAAAATCACAACAGATATCAATATAGCAAGCAATGAGTTCTAGATTGAGAGATTCAATTGTTGTTAGTTAACTGCTTTAGAGTTCCATCATAACATGATAAAATAATAATTTAATAATTTAATAACTTTGATTTAAATAAAATATAACTAGAAAAACACCTTGTTCTAATTCAATATATAATTCAAATTTATTTAAAGATAATATTATTTTGTTTTAACAAAATAGTTAGATTAAAGCAAATAAATTATATCCTTTTTGTATTTATATTTTTTGTTTCTTTTTGGTTCAATGTCTTCATTATTTCGTTATTGTTTTTTATTTACTTAGAGTTCTTTCTTAATAATTTTAGTTATCCTGTTATATTAAATTTATAATAATCTATCTATGTAAAATTCCATATTTGACATTAATATTAAATATTAAAAAACAAAAAAATATATTAAAAGACATATTTTTATTTTAATTAAAAAATTCTCAAAATACCTTAATATTAGTTATATAAATATATTATATCTGTCTCTTATACACATCTTTAATTAGTTTATAAAATATTAAATTTTAGATTTTAATAAAAAAAATTATATCTTAAATATTAAAAGTTTGTTAGAAATATAATAAAAAGTGATTAATAATAAAGAAGTTTATTAGTTTTATATTAAATTTTTTAAATAATCTATAGATTGAAATATTTATTTTCAATCTCAAAAAAGTCTTATTATCTAAAATCTAGAGTGATATTATAATAATACATTAATTTTAACATATTATTATTTTTGCCACTAATTTATTAATTGTTAGGGATTTTAACAATATAAAAAATGGTAAAATATGTATATTTGAAAAATTAAGTAATCTTCACAATTACCAAGTTTAGAAATAATGAATTTAAAACTAAATTTAAGAACTTAACTATATTAACTCTTATTTATCAATATTTTTATATAATTAATAATTCAAATCTTTAATAATAGAATAGGTTTTATATTTTAGAAAGTAATCGATATTACACAAAATTTAATAATAGTCTTATAAAGATTCCTTCGAACCCTTCTCGACCTTGACAGATCAGAATTATACTTATATCTCGAAATATATTAGATGTTGGGTGAAGTTTCTATGAAAAACATATAAGATTGATAAATTAATGTTTGCATTGCTTAAATAACCTCAATCATTTCTTTTTAACATATATTTGGCGGTATTAGAAATCATGTTTCAACTAGTATGATATGCATTAAATTTTCATATCAGTATTACCATGTTATGATAATAGATATTTTAATTTCTTATATCAGTTGTAATCATTTTTATTAAAATATAATAATTATTACTAACAAAATTAAATTTTATAGCTTGAAATGTTATTAATACATTTATATTTTTACAATACAGAGTTTCTGATTGATTTTGTGGCCATTTTTTGCATTAATAAATCTGAATTTGATTAAATTTACTACACTATAACTTGTTTCCATAAAAATGTGGATTGCACAATTTATATTCCTTTTTAAAATATTTTTTTATAATTCATTGTGAATGGTAATATTATTCATAATATATAATAAATATCTACTTTGGAAACATTAGATTTTTGGATTATTCTCATTCAAATCTATTTAAAAGAATAATAAGATATAAGCAGAAATCCTTAATTATGAATCATCCAATTCAATTCTAAATCCGTTATTGAATATTAAATTAATGTCGAAAGATTATTTTATTTCATTTTGATATAAATATGTAAAATATATTTTTTAAATTTTCTAACTCACTGTTTGATTGAATTACATTAAAATGAACAAATTGAATTAATATCTGTCAAGGTCTCCAATTTTTTCAATTGGTTAAAAATGATGCTATATTGCTAAATATACCCATTTCCAAGTTTTTGATTTTAAAGTAATGTTCATTATTTATTTATTTTCGCAGATCCAAGATGAAGTAAAATACAAATATTGAATTAAATGAATAATATAATTCATTTGAACTTCGTGTATTATTAAAAGCTGTCGACAGAATCATTCAAGGCCTCTGTATTCAAATATCAACAGATATTTAAAATTATATATTTGGCAATTTTTATTAACTGATAAGTTGAATGTGATAAATCATACATTTTGAATAACTTTAAATGCTAAGGCTTAGGTATATAGGTTATATCATTATTCTTATTATTATGATCTATTTATTGTATTAAATTTTTGAATAAATGAAAATAAATTTAGCCTGAAAAAATAATCCCATAACTTTGTAAAATTTATATCAACTTAAATATTTGATCAATTAATTTTCACTAATTGACTCAATCAAAATATCTGTAAAATTGGCTAAATAATAACTCTCAGTTAAAAAAATAATACAGATAATATAAACATTGATCAATTTTTTTACTTTCAATCCAATTTATTTTCACTTATACTCTCTATCGTCGTCCATTTCCTTTCGGTTTTTATAGATCTAATATCATAAATTGAATGAGTTCAATCAATATTTCTTCCAACTTCAGCCTGTTTCACTCGTCCAATATTCAAGCGAGTGAGTCTTCATTATTAACGAGTTTTAACGGGTTATCGGAACCGATTTGGTTACACTCCAGTGTACAAGATTTAGTTATCAGCACTATTTCCGGCCAAGGCGTAAGTGTTTTAGATGCTACCCAAATTGAAAACATACTCCACACTTGGAGCTGTGGATCTGATGTGAAGTATGCTTTTCCATCTGAGCTTATTATTGACTACAAAAATGACTCTAATAACGCCGAAGACGCACCTGCTCCAGTCGAAATAACTCATGAAAATTTATTCAATAATGAGGCTATGAAAATTCTAGAACAGGGCTATACTATCTATTCGGTGCTTGAATCTTCAAATGATTTAGGCTCTGAGGATCGTAATAAGGTTGTATCTATTCAGAACCATAATGGTGAGAAATCTGTAAAAAATGTAGGTATATTCTCTTATTCTTAAAGTATTTTACTAATTTGAGTTAATTTTAGTTTGATCGCAAAATTCTCAAATTGAAGCCTGCTATCTTAGATTCTAAGGCTTATATATTGTTATATTTTGATGATTCCTCTGTCGAATTATACGATCGTGATTTATCCAATAAGATCGATGAATTGAAGTAAGATACATGTGTTTTGATTATTATGTATTTTTAACAATGATTTCAGATTTAGCAATCCTTCAGTTTTCAACCAATTATTCTCTACTGAACACAGTTTTATTCAACATTGGGATTCATCTAAGTCCTCAAAATTCGGGTTATTCACAGTATCAAAATCGTCCGGTTCGACACCATTAACTGTCGATATCCATACACTTTCTCCTGACTCAAATAGCATTCCAAAGTTCAGCGAATCGATCAAGTCAATAAAATTACCCATAGTATGCCATCTGTTTTATTATCATCAATCACAAATAACTAACATCTATTATAGGGAAACGCAGAAGTTAAAAAACTTGTATTAGACATTTCTACAGGAAATCTCAGTGTCCTAGGTAGCTATAATATGCAATAATCATTATTACAACTAATGCTTTTATTTTAGATTCATCAAATTCTTTTACTTTTTATAATTTAAAAGTTTATTCCAACACTTCTCGCTATTCTGCATCTTGGTCATCATCGTCATTAATTCCTTCATATTATAATGGATATGTATATGCAGAATACGTTTCAAGTGACTTTTTGGCTTTAATTATTAAAGATATCGATACCAAATCAAATGAACCTTTCTTAAATTTGAGAGTTCTTGATCTTAAATATGGCAGTATCCAATTTAGCTCTGTTCTTACTCAATCTGGACCTAATGCACCACCTTCAGTCAACTCTGATGTTGAGTCTACCAAGTCTAATACTGCCATGAGCAATGATATCTTGAAATTTTCCTTCTATTCTCAATTCATCAAAAATAGCTCATCATTAGTTTATCAAACTTCACAGATTAAAAAGAAAGAAAATAGCACTGAGCTGCACAGAGATATTCAAGTCTCATGCGTATTGATTTCTTGTCCCCAACAGAGCACTTTGATTGATTTAGTCGCAAATGCTCAGGAAGAAGTTCATCGTACCAATTTCCTTGTGAAAGATGAGTTCAAGCAAAATCCTATCATTCCAACCAATCGATTTATGTCTACTCAATATAAATTACTCTCAGAATGGAATGATTTAGAAGCCAAGCTAATCCCTGAAATATCTAAAGAATCTGACTCTTGGGATCTATTCAGTAAACACATCTCCAGAATGTCTAAATATTTAGTTAGCTCCATGAAACAACTAGGCCAGAATGTTCCCAAACACAGCAAGCTTTTGAAGAAATCTTTTGATGATAAACTTGAGTTATTCACTGATGATCGCAAAGTCCCCTTAACTCAATTGGAGAGAGTCAATCATAATGGATCCAGTCAATCCATTGAAGATTTAGTCAAGTATTCTAATCAAGTTTTATTACACCTCTCGAAAAATTTCTGTGCTGCTCAAAGTTATAGCCAGCTACGCAAAATCAAATGGAATAAGATTGAAGACATGACTCCTTTCGTTACCAGTCATATTTCTACCAAATACATCGAATCTTGGATTCATCATATGGTTCAGTCGTGTGATCAAGATCCATCCGTTCCTAATATGGCTGTATATAGCACCGAATTAATGGGCTATTTTATTCGTTACTCCATGATCACATCCTCTACCTTTAGATCTTCCCATCAAGGAATCATCCCCATGCTCCTTCAAAGACAAGATTGGGCCAACATTCAAACTGCTTTGGTATATACTCCTGATTTATCTGAGTATGAATTGGTTCAGCTTTTAATGGTCTCTTATGAAACTTATCTTAAACTCAAGAAATCTAGTCAAGCTATAGAAAGATCAGCAGCTCTCGACCATTTCAATGCTTACATGAATTTAGTTATCAACTACGACTACGATCCCATTTATCTCACGGATGCCTTGAAAGCTTTGAACATTGAACAGCAAGAAAGCTACTTTACTCAACTCGTTAAATTATTAGATGAACATACTAATTTATTAACTCACTCTGCTAAGAACAAGTTCTCTAAAATCCAGCAATTCCTTACCTGTTTCATTGATGCTCATTCATTATCTTTAATCACTCAACCCAACTTACAATCACTTAACAAGCAGTTGTTACAAATCACTACAAAGGCTCAAAAGATGCTCTACAGATACCAAATGTTCAAATCCGAAATGATGGGTGTTGTCAATGCCTATAAATCAGAGATGATCGGTGCCATTCATGGGAAGAGAACGAATGAATGGTTAGATGACGAAGCTTTCGATGAAAAGAAGGAGAACTTCCTCCAATCAAGATATAGAAGAAAGAAAAATTACCAAATTGAAACTCTTTATTTATAATATTGGTTTTTATTAGATCAAATAAATAAAAATATACTTTATTATTTAATTATCCACTTTGTATATTTATTAAAAGAGAGAATTGAATATTAAATAATATTTTATTTTACTATTTAAACACTGAGCCTATGACCCTGTTGACTTAATGGATTCCATAATTTCGACTGAATTTTCAAAAAATCAGGTGTACAAGATCTTCTAGTTAAACTATAGCTGCTATTGGGATCACAATGGCAACTGAGAGCAGATTCTTTTTTAAATGGACAATGAATGAAGCCTTCATGATTATATCCAATGTTTTCAAAAAAGTGCATTTGCTCAGGAGGTAAAAACAAGCTGGCATAGATACTGTGGACAGGCGCATCTCCCCATCTCTCGTAAAAGAAACCTCCACTACGGTCTAAATAGTCGAAAAATTTCAAATACTCCTCACTTCTCCACAGATTAAAAGAAGCAATTTCGAAATTTGTCCAAAAGTGGCATAAGTTGTAGTCTTTCATCATATTATTACTAACGAATTTATGATTAGGATTGGCTAACACTTGATCCATCAAGTTGTTCTCATTGAGATAGTCTTTCACCGTTGACCACAGTGACGGAATGGTGTTGATACCTTCTGGCATTGTAATGGTGAATCCATATTGAATATTGTTATCATGTACATATTGAAATGGATCGGGTTCAATATCACAGTAAAATTGAATATTGGGTTCAACTCTCCAATAGTAGTCATATTTTAAGGTTAATTCATGTCTGAAGAAGAATCCAGATTCAAATCTATAAAATATATGAATAAATGCTTGTTTTGTAGTAAATAATATTATATTCACCTGCACATATGTCTATAACTTTCTGATGTTCCATACACAATATGCTTACTATTAAATCTATTATCTGCAGCTTTTTTAGGATCAATGAAATTGGGGTAACCCCAATGTTCATGGGGAATTAGACCAAATTCTACTTTAGCATTAGTGAGATTTCTAACTCTCTCTTGAAATTCAGCGGAGAATTCCTTATCATTTAAAAATACATATGGATAATTATGTCTATGGTTAAATCTACGCTCTAATTGCCTCATACTAAATATCCAATCTTCCAATTCCGAATTCCTAGCCAAAATAACGAAACATGCTTTAGGTCTCCCCTTCTGATTTGGAGCTGAAGTAGACAATTGTTTAGTATTGTGAATAGCAATAGGAAACTCTTCCCTAGGTAGGATATTATGTTCAAAGTGAAAATTTACAAAACTTAAATGATTCACTAGTAAATAGGAGACTAATAATACGGATATAGAACTAAATATTAATATTGATTTTTTAACTAGATTTGGTGTCATTATGTTTAGTAGAATATGTTTATTAAATATGAATATATTGTTTTAATAACTTCAGATTTAAGGGTGTTAATTTATATAAATTTAATTTATTATTGTGGGACTTGAAAGAAAATTAGTTTTCAAAGTCTCAAATAAATTTTCATTTTTATTAATTAATCAAATTTTTAAAATTAAAAATATATATGTATATATATTTCAAATTTCAAAATAATTTATTTTTATAAAATAATATCTATAACCTATATTCCATTCTAATAAATATGTAAAGAGATTTTTAATATTGTAACAATGCATATTGTCTATTTTTTGCTATTATTATTTTAAAGATTTATCATCTCATGAGTAACTCAGTATATTCAATCAAAACTGCAAGTTATATAAAACAAACTTGAATATAATATATAATCATAATCAATGGTATTTTACTAATAAAATATTTTTATGAAATAATTTATCATTGAATATTATCTATAATATATTAATTGAATATTATTTTAATTTCAAAAATAATATAGATTCTTACCTCAGAAATTTTTAAACGTCAAGGTTATTAAGACAAATATATTTTATAATTAAGTTATGTTTTTGAAAAATGTGATATATCAATATATCAAAATTATAGCTTCTAAGGAAAATCGGCGATAATTTTCAATATATTGATTATTTTATATTCAAAAATATACTTCACGAATGATTATACAGAGTGAAAAGATGTATCTTAATGAAATTCTTTTAAGGTGTATATATCAAATATTATTAGGGACAAAATATTAATATATAATTTTATGGATTATATAAAATATCTTGAAATAAATTCATGATTGAATAACGATTTTAACATAGTGGTTTGAATAATTAATAATTATTATAAAGCTTATAATAAACCAAAATATATTATAAAATAATTGAGATTTATTGTTTAACTCTTTTTAACTTAAATTCTCAATGATATATAGATGAATATAAGAAAATTTTGTATTTTATAACATTAATTATCATAGATTATTTACAAATTTTTAAAATTAATTTTATAGGTATTATTAATAAGGAAATATTGAAAGATTACTTTTGCATCCCATTAATTTTTACTATAACTATAATGTCTATAATATTTTATTGATAGTTACAATAATATTACATATGCGAATATAAATATATTACTTCAAACATCATTTAAATTGTTAATTATATAAAAAAGTATCTATCAATCAAACTCAAGTATTAATAAAAGATTAAGTTTTATTTTTAGAATTTGGATAACAACTTTATATAAAATACAAATTAATTATTATTCAATTAAACAGACTAATATTATTAAGTTATTTATACTATTCAGTTGATTCAATTATTTTAATAATGAAATCACAAATATATTGAATTGAAATCCTCTTTATTATTACATTATATTCATTAAAAGTAGCGTGGTAACAAAAATGATGAATGAATAAATATCAGCAAATTTTTTTGAGATTTTTCTAAGATTAACATTAGCTGTCTACTGTTATTAAGTTCGCTCTTTTAAGATTCGAAAATAGATCAAATTTTCAGTATATTAGCAAAGCATAGAATGTAGTTTAAAATATTAAAAATTGATGCTATTAACCAAGGTTAAATTCTGAGTAACGAATAAATATCTGGCAACAATAAATGATTTTATATAAAATTATTAATATAGTTGAACTATCCTAACATAAATCGATATATTGATTTAATATATTTAACTATTTAAAATACATAAAAATGCATGCAAATTGAAATTGGGATTAAAAATAGACTCCTTGAAAGTTATTTACATTTATATTGAATCGGATTTTTTCAATTATGATGAAATAAATAGATTAATAATTTAAATTGAAATTAAATATTAGACGCATTTTGTGATAAATAGCAAAACACCTAGTCATAGCTTGATTTATGTATTTAATTCAATCATTTTCCAGCCTTATTATTTTAAAAAAGAAAATTTGAATTTAAATCAATTAATTATAAAATCATAAAGATGTTTAATAATTATATTGCATTCCAGTTGAACTTTAAATATATTAAATACTATCATTGAAAAGTATTTCAGCATGTTTAATAACCAAAATTTCAATAATAAAATTTAAACTCATGCAAATTCTAATATTATTTTCTATAAATCAATTTTTAAATATAATGTTAAAAGAGTAGTAACTTTATAAATTTTAACTTAGTTTAAAATCCTACAAATTCCTATCTATTATTGATTGTTGACTATAACACATGTATTAGATTTATTTTAGCCATATTAACATGATATCAAATAAACCTTGGTAATAGATTGAGCTGAAATTTAATTATTTACCCAGTGAAGCAGTCAGTTATAATTGTTTTTCATATTTTTCATCGTTTTTGTTAATGATATAAAAATTGCAATTTATTCTTAGAATAAGAATATACTCAGGATTATTATTATTATTATTGATAAATATGTATTACATGTCGGAATAAGTATTTATTATATAAACAAATTATAAGGTTTTTACTAATAATTACTTAGCTGTATGGATATTAAAATGCAGTTACTTAAACCAAATGTGGCAAAATCAAAAAAATATCTTAATTATTTATAGATATGCAAGTCTAATAGTATATGCTAAATGATATGCGAATTGTATCACAATGCTCGGATGCTTAATCAACTCTCTTTAATAATAGTTTATTATATTATAATTCACCCAAATATTTAACAAATCGTTGTACATATAAACTTAGGTGATAATAAATTCGCCAGATTTTAATATTAAATATGGTATGATGCTATAATATCGGTTTTTATCAAATAATCTACATATCTTAATCAAATTTGGATTAATTGCTTTAGTACTATTTAGCCTTACACCATATTGAAATATTAAGAAATTTTTTCTCAATATCGATGAATATATTAGTTTAAGTAAATTTGTACTTATAAATGAAAGATGAATTAAAATCCATTTGAATCAATATATGTCTCATTTAAATTTGGACAATTGGCAAAAAATTAAGTAGATATTGTATTGAATCCAGCTTACTCTGAAATAAGTCATGGATGTTTAAGGATATTATAATCAAATATATATAAATTCAATGTAATAATATATCTAATAACTATATTTAAATTTTGTAATAAAATAAAAAATTTAAAAACAATGTTGACATGATATTTGAGTAAAAGTTAGAACATGATGATGTAATCAAAACTTTGTTATAATTGTTTTTTTGAGTATTTATTTTAAATCTATGGTAATATGAGGTTTTAAATCTTAATTTTAGCTAAATATATTTAATATCCTTAGTTCAAGGATGGTACCTGAAATAAACAAGTAATATTCCTATAATATTAGGAAAGAGATTAAATGAATTGTATATAAAATATGAGGTTTAATTACTTATATTTTAATAGTATTCGAAATAAAAGCTCAAGTGATACCAAATACATTAATTTTTCATCTAATATATTATGCTATATAAGAATTACTGATGTCATATTATTGAATTATTAAATATAAAATTCAAAATGATTATAGATGGCGTATTCTTTATCCAATCAAACACACCAGCTTTGCAATTCCGCAGAATAATCAATAGATCTTGATTTTTTAGTATTTTGGATGATTCTAAATTTGAAACAAACCCTCAAAGTTGATAAGAGTGACATCACCCACTATAAATAGCCAAGTCATATCCCTTTCATTCATCATTTTTCTTATCATTTTTAACTGTCTCACATCATGCCCGTTGGTACTTTGGAAGTCTCAATTCGTAAGAATCTTTGAATTATCTTATATTCATATGCCTTATATCCAATATTCATTATATTCATCTAGTCGACGCTCGTAACTTAAAGAACAAGGATGGTGTCTTTGGTGAGAATTCCTTTTATATACTAATGAATTTTATTGTTTTTAACAACTGTGTCTTATAGGAGGAGGTAATGATGCTTATGTCTTAGTCAAGTCCCGCCATCAAAAGTTCAAGACTGAAGTTAAGAAGAATGCTGGTAAAGAAGCGACTTGGAACCAAACTTTCCGCTTCGGTGTCACTGAAAAGATGGACGAAATCAAGTTGGAACTTTGGGACTCTGACAAAATTGCTGACGATCTCATTGGTATGCTATTTATTTTTAAAATTCAATATTTATAATATTTATTCGTTTGTTAGGCGGTACCACTATTCCCTTGCACGGTGTTTTCCAAACTGGCCAAACTAATCAATACTACATCGTTGGTAAAGGTGGTAAAGAACATGGTGAAATTCAAACTGTATTAAAATTCATCCCTGTAAGTAGCATTTATTATTAAAAAAACAATAATACTAAACCATATTTATTAGGGTTCTTATCCTCAAGGTTTCGACCCTAACTCTTCTGTAGATTACGATACTCTTAAGGTATTTATATATTTTATTAGTATTTTAATTAATATGACTTATTCAATCTATTATAGACTGTTGGTGGAGTTGCTGGTGGTTTGTTAGCTGCTGGTGCTTTAGCTTATGGTGCTAAGATGGCTTATGATCATTACCAAGATAAAAATAAGGACAAAGATCAATCTGCTCCTTTACATTCTGGAGGTAACCAACCTATGCACGGAAATGCTCCTGGTCAAGGTGGATATGGATCCGGTGGTTACCAACAGCAGGGTGGATATCAACAAGGTGGATACCAACAACATGGTAATCAAGGATCTTTCCATTAATGCCATTATCTAATGATTTTGTAAAATCATTTGCTTATTTACTTTTTACTTCAATCATAAACATAACCATAGCTCCATCTTAGTAAATAGTCAAATATATTTGATTACCAAGTTTTTTATTTTATATATCAATTCTATTCAATATACTAACTGTAAACTTATACTTTTATCACATCAATTCACTTCATTATAATCAACTTTATTACTTGTTGAGTGCGAGAAATGCCTCAATATTATAATATATGTTGAATTTTTTAAGCTTGATTTACAAAATGCGGTGTTTTAACTGCCATTTTAAGAAACTTAGATTATTGAATTTATAGTATTTTTATATCATGGTGAATCTGAAGTTTATTACATTAGATTATCTTAAGATATACAATTGGATTATTGCTTTTTCTTTTCTTCTGATTTGGATTCATTTAATTCATTCTGTTTTGCTACTTCAAGTTCACTTAAAAACCTAATCAATTATCAGCATTTAATAATTATTTTTTTGAAATAACTTTATATTATTACCAGTGAAAAGCAAATAAAAATGCAATAGAAAATATTAAAAAGAAAACCACATGGAAATTCCATCCAGTTACAAATGCCAAAACCAGCAGAGTGATTGCCAAGAATATCATTGCAACATCGAATATACGTACTAATACTGGATTAGCACCAGGAGTAAATATTGAATCAACAATAATTCGAAACAATCCATTTGACTTCGGTTCCTCTAATTACAAGTTTTAGTGAAAATATATTATTTGACAAGATCGACTTAATATACCTTGTCCATTGGTAGAAGTAGATGGATTATTTTTCTTCTCTGCTTTTGATTTTTTATTCTTTCCCATTTTCAACTATTTTCAAAAATATGTTTATTCAATCATGAGAGCGATTTCTAAATATTCGATTATGAAATTGATCTAATTTATGGGAAAAATCAGGGATGAGAAAAGTATTACGAACAGATTTGATCAGAGGGAGGCTCGAACTCTCGCCTACATAGTAGACCACGACCTGAATGTGACGCCTCGGACCCCCTGTCCATCTGACTATACTAAAGGATTGGCGTAGTGTTATTATTAGCTAAATATTTTATAATTCAAGTCTATTTTTGCTGAATTATATTTAGCTTCAACTTATTTTCACAAGAATTTTCATTTATTATTTATTAATGAACATTGACATTATTTTTTTCTAAAACTGTCTGTTGATTTATATATTTATATATTCTTGGTATGATTATTAATAAATTTCTTAAAATTAAAATTGTATTTATCTTCAATGGAATTATATTAATTATAATACTTTCATTTAATATTTTGTATAATTCAGTGCATTCAAGGGATTACTATTTAAAGTGAAAAATATAAAACATAAAATTATATCTATATATTCTATTTACATAAATTTATTACAATTCATAAATATATCTAAATATATTTCTTATAGCGCTATGAATTTTAAATTTATTATGATTACATTAAGTAACATTATTTAAACATTGTTATACATTATTAATAAAGCTAATACAATTTGTGAGATTTTTCACTCATATTTCCCTGTGTGTCTTGAAGATATATGAGATTTTTCACTTCTGTATTCTCTATCATACTTTAATGATTTATGAGATTTTTCACTCCTATGTTCTCTATCCCGCTTTGAAGATTTGTAAGGTTTTTCACTTTTACTCTGTTTATCGTGTTTTGATGACTTATGCTTCCTCTTTTTTTTCGATTTTGATTCTTCATAATTTTCGCTCTAAAAATCGAAATAATAGGTTATGAAATATTTAAATATAAAACTGTATAAATATTTACATGGCCTATATTGGTATATTTTTTGATTAAAGTTAGAGGATCATCTAATGTGGAAGATGAAATAATTGGAGGATGTTTACTAAGTTGAAATAACTGTTAATAATTACTTAAATACATAAAATTAAGATACACCTCTTTGCCTGAGTCTCATCACTGAATAGTTCTTTTGAGGATTTAGTATACCATGGCTGAGGAACTAAAATTTCTTTAATACTTTTACAATAAGCCAATATTAATTTTATAAGTACTTACTATTACTCTTATTAAATAAATTGTTTTTATCTGATTTAGCATATTCTCTCTGTTTGTCAATTTTAGTTAATGATTTAGTTTGTAATTCTTTCTATTTTAAAATGAAATTAAATATTCTTTAATTTTAAAAATGCAAAAAATGTTACTTTGTCATCTTTTTCTTGAAATAAGTTAATATGTTGATACGCATGTTTTATATCAATGTTATCTTCATGCTTTTCAATATGCTGTTTTATTTCATTTGGGACTTTATGGTAATTAGGCTCTGGTTCTGAAACTCCAAGAGCTTTATTCCTTAAAAACTGAAGTCTATAAAGTCGATCCTGATAAAAAATATAAGATAATTTAAATATAAAACATAATAATTATTATTTACATTATCAATTTGTTCCTGTTTTTTCTTTTCTATTTCAGCTTCATATTTCGCTTCATCCTCGGCAACTTTAGCTTGATTTTCTTTATTATAAACATTCCAACTGTAAAATTTATCAATTAATATTCAAACTGATTAACTGTCTATTTTTAAATTTTAATACCTTTTATGAGGTAATATATTCATTCTTTGATAAGTTTTATGAATAATAATCTGAATAAATAGTGAGGACTGATATCCAATTCAAAAATTTAATGTAAAATCAAACATATTTTTATTAATTTATGGGATAATAAAATAGAATGAAAGATTCTAAATGTCGGATATCAAAAATTTAAAGTTTCAAATACTTCATCAAAATTATAGGATCTCAGTTAAGCAATAATATTCATTTTTCAATTTATTCAACAAGACAGAATCACTTGATTAGCTAATTGAGGGCCCAATGCAGCAAATGCAGACTTGAAATGATTAATAATATCGACATCATCTTGAAAGTATTTTATAATAAACTATATTACTGATTAATAACTGATTTATATCATATGATTGATCGAATACCTCTCCAGGAAATACTTTTAAAACTCTACGTTGTCGCTCATCTAAAGTCGGCATTTGAATTTTCAAATTGTATAAATGTATTTCATCAATAGAATCCATATTTATAAAACCTGGATATTTAGTACTCCATCGAAGGTTGTCAGGTAAAGGTGAAGGAGAATCAGAAGTCAAGGGTGTATATAGTATATTTGATTTTACAGCTTCATTCAATCGATCCTCACATTCTGAAAATGGAACCCAACGCAAAGAGGCCTATGCAATTTACAAAGAAAATCAGTTTAATTTCGTTATATAAATAAAATTACTAAATACCGGATCTAATAAATAACTAGGATGATATTCTGCTTTATACTTCATTTTAGGACAGTTATGTATATACAATCCCATGTAATAATATTTCAATTTTGATAATTTTTTATGTAGTTGTAATGTTAATTGGATTTCTTTCAAAGCTGAAAATGTTCCTAGACTAAGTTTTTCATACTCAGGGTTGTACATAAAATAAACAGATGATACAGATTCGGGTAGAATATCCAATACACTTAGAGCTATTAACTTTCCTTTGTAATAATATTTTTGATGAAAGCTTCCATATCCCCCAGTTACTATATCTGGAACAGGTTCGAACTAATAAATTAATCGATTAAATAATGTAAAGTTACAATATAGTTGATCTGATTACTTTAATAGGTGAATTACATAGGAATCTCTTGAATCCATCGGGTTTAACATCCTCCTCTTTATCTTTATGAACACTCATTTGATATGCCTTATACAATTCAAAAGATTCTTCAGTATATTCAGCAGGTATCAATTCTATCTAAAAAATCCATTAATCCTTATAATTAAAACCTTAATTCAATATGTATTACTTTAAGATCTTGGATATTATCAATAGGAAGCAATAATTCTTCGATGGTTGATGGATTATCAGGATATGATTTTCTCAATTTTTGTCTATTAAGTTGTCAATATATAAAATATCACCATTAAATTAATACTATTTGCCTTTCTTGAACATCGGGTATTAAAAAATTAAAAACTTTTTTAATAACTTTCTTTTGAGATTTTGAGCAAATAAATTGAGTACTATCAAGTCTAAACAAATATCAATTGTATTGAAACTAATTATCAAATTGAAAATTTTACCTAATAGCATAAGGAGGACAACAAGTTTCCAATACACTTGAACGATATAAAACTGTACCCGATCTCCGATAACCCAAATCCATTAAACTCTGATATATCTAAAATGACCGTTATTTTCAATTAAGTACATTAAAGTTAATAATTTTAAATACTTTAGCCTCCAGCATTTCACAAAGGAAGTAATAATTGGTACTATTGCCTTCTTTACAATATCCACAATCTCTCTCACTATTAATAAATCCTGATATCTTTAATACTGTCATTCTGAAAGAATTGTTATACCTTAATACAAACTTAACTAATTATATGTTATACTTTGATAATTGTATTAACACTATTATGGGAATGGTTTTGTTTCATTTGAAACAATGAGAGTGATTGTATTCAGCTTTGCTAATTCATCATTTATTGAATGCTAAAATTTTTAACTATGATATGACAATAGTATCACCACTAATCCTTTTAACAATAAAATTATTTTAATTACACATTAATAAATTCGGGAAATATAAATATCTAGAATAGAATTCCAATATTCTATCAATTCATTTTTTCAAGTATCAATGTTAAATAATTTATGAGTAAATGACTCTCAGATCCCAGTTTAAGATATATTATTACTTAATATACCATATTATCAAAATAAATTTTTGTATTAGAGAATTATTTTATTTACATATTATATGTCATGTTAAATCAGATATATTATCAGTTTCAATTCATTGAAAAAATATATATTTTCATTCATCAATATATCTAAGGTATCAAAGGTATCTAAAAGTCAAATATGCTAAAATCGATATTACAATTGTAAATGAATTGTAAATAATATCAATCACTCCAAAAATCAGCTATAATGATGTAAAAGAAGTCTAATATAATCATAAGTTATTATAATTTCTATGTTAAAAATTTCAATATATCCTTATGTAATAAGAATTGACAATTATCTTTAATAAAGGTTAAAATATTATTTATATATAATTCTTTTTTCTTACCTTTTATATTTGTATGCAAGTGAAAATAATTTAAAATTCAATCTGATAAAGAAGTACCAATATCAAGTGATTTGAATTTCGAAATATATGATATCAAATAGAAAAAAGTTGAAAGATTAGTATTTTTATAGGTCAATAAAATAATAAGTATTAACTATAATATTTGATCAAAAATAAAAGGTAAATATTAAAATAAAAAAGTAAGAATACTAGGATATAGTTTTTTAAGTTTTGGTGTGATATAAAATTATAAAATATATTTATATAAAATATATAATCAACATGAAAATTGATATTCCAAAGGTAACTTAAATGGCTGAGACATAATCTTCAATAGTGGAGTACAAGTTTCCTTCATTTTCAAGATTATTAACAACTTGCCTAAATGAAAAAATGGTTGATGAATTGAATAAACTAAATGTATACTAATTGACATTACTTGCTTTGGTCGAGACCCAAACCAAATCCTTGGATATATTCGATGACTTTATACCTATGCATCCCTTTATGATTTTCACCATTCTGTCTGATATAGTCTAAGACTTTGGAAGTAATATTTGAGGGATCTACTGATGTATTTTGTGCAGCACTAGATGTAGATTGATAACCGTAAGTTTGGGCATCCATATTATGGATTTTATGGGTTTGGTGTCCATTAGTATGAGATGAATTGTTGCCATTGAACTTTAAGTGAACTTGGGCCACTTGACAAATATGATAAGTAACCTGATTGAAATCTTCTACAGGCTTTACACTGTGTAAAGTCACTTGTACTTTGTTTTGGAACCATCTTAAATCACCAACAGCTTCAACATAATTATTTCTCATTTGTCTAAACCCATAGATAAATCAAAATGTTGATAGTTGGCTAATATTTCCACTTACTCGTATTCATTGATCTTCATTTGAGCCAAATTATCATCAGCAGGTCTGATTATTCTTCCTGATACAAACCCGGTTCCATCTTCAAATGATAGTGTGAAGTTGGTAGGATTGTATTTACCTTCTCTGAGGATTGCAACAAACCTCACCTAAAGGATATTCAGTTAAAAAATAGCTAATAGAAAACGAAATGTTTTACCAGAGTAACTGGATGATTGTCTAAGATGGCGTCTTCACCTTGACTGGGCTCTTGAATTCTTAAAAGTTGCTTAATAGTAACAGGGCGAATAGTTTGAGTGTTCAAATCGCGTCTCTGGAATTTGTTCAGTTAATATTATTTGTAATTTAAAATTTGTTAAATTACTTTGATATTATCAGTTTGTTCATTACCGCCTTGAATGAAACCACCTCCCATATGCTCATTAAAAGTGTCTATAACATTGAATAACTAAGCAATATTTAAATAATTATACTATTATGCTATTACTGTCCAAATCCATAATTATAGAAATTAACTTTAATTAAAATATCACTAATGATTATACTTCATCAATCAATTCAATAACCAAAATTAATTTAAATTCGTGACTTGATGAAAAATTATGGGATTAAAATGAGAAATAACAATTGGCTAAATATTGGTATCAATAATAGTGATTAATAAATCTAATTTTCAAATAATATTTTTACTTAAATCGTGAATAAGAATAATATTTCAAATTTCAATTTTAGATACTAATTCTGGAAAATATTTAAAAACACTGATAAATACTTAATATTCTTGTAATTGTTTGATAAAGATCATTAATACTAATTATTACAGTAAATACCATAAAATGATTTGAGATTTCTAAACAAATTTCTAAAAAGATATAAAATAAATACAATTAAAATGAGTTAAAAGGATATAATTTATTAATACTAAAATATTATACTATATTCAATAATTAAAAAACATCAATCATCTATAAGTTTGAATTAAAGATTCAATTAAATTTAGTTTTATTAAACTGAATAAAGATAAAGAAATTCATATAACACAGTTTGAAGTTTATAAATCAATTTAAATCGATATATTAATTTCGTTTAATTGTTCGAATTAAGTGGAATTGGTGTTGAAATTTAAAAACCGGAATTTTTTAGGTTAAAGGTATTAGATGTAGATTTAATTGTATCAAGTTTAATATAAATATTTAACTCTTATTCTTAGAAGCGCATAAATTTTACTATCATCGTACACTTCACTATAGACATTCCTAATTAATATCTTTCTATTAGACAATGTTGATTAGACTAAACCTGTATACCATCATTGGCCTAGTGTCCATTATTGCTGGTGCAGATATTCCAGCAATGAGCTTCATGGATGTTATTGCAAGCCAAAAAGAATTATCCAGCTTGCACAGAGTCCTCTCCACACCAGAGATGGACAAAGTTGTTGGCTTGCTATCTAGCACTGATAGAAAATTCACTGTATTCGCCCCCACCAATGAAGCTTTGGCCGAATTGAAAGAGGTCAGTCAAGCATCTAAAGTAAGTGTTGCCGATATCATGCTTTATCACATCGTTGAGGGCGAGGCCAAGTCTAGTCAAATCAAGTCTCTTCACTTTGCCCCCACTATGTTCTCAGTAAAAGAGCAAACTCAAGCCTTGAAGATTGCAAGGACTCCGAAGGGAATTGAACTTTCTTCAGGCCCCGCTCCACCTGTCAATGTTATCAAAGAAGACTTTCCCGCCAAAAACGGTCAATTGCATATCATTGATAAAATCCTAGATGTGCCAGTGAGTGTGTCTAAAACTTTGCAGAAAGCTGGGCTTACCAAATTTTTGGCTGCAGCGACTCAAAATGATTTAATTGTGACTATGGATCGTCAAAGAGGTGTGACTGTTTTAGCTCCCAGCAACGAAGCAATGGATAAACTCTTGACTCAGAACCCTGAAATGACAGATCATGAGCTTTACCAGGTTTTAAAGCTCTTAGTTGTTCCAAATCAAATCAGATACACCAATCGTATTCTGACTCCAGTCACCGTTGAATCATTGGGAGGATCGTTGCTAATGGAAAGATCAGAGAATGATATCTTGGTGAATGGTGTCAAAATTACTAATGCTGATATCATTACTACTTCTGGTGTTTTGCATGTCATTGATGAAATTCCTTTCAAGTCCAAGGGCAGTCCAACATCCGATTCTACCAGTAAACCATCTCCTGAAGAGTCTGATCACAATTCTCATTTCCAATCTGCTCCAGAGCACCAAGAACTGGTATTGCAACCCGAACCTGAAGAACATACTCCTCAATCTTTATCTGAGAACCAAGAATTCGCATTACAACCCGAACCTGAATATTCCAAGCCCCAGTTCCAAGCCCCATCAACTCTTAATGAATTGATGTCTAATGGTAAGGTTAAGGAGTTGATTGCTGCTAGCTTGAAAGCCATCGAAGAATCTACCCCATCTGCTGATTTCAGCTCTCCTCAAGCTCAACCCGAAAGCCAAGCCACTTCACTTGCCGAAGCTTTAAATGAAATTCACTCTGCTTCCGTTAGCCCAGCTACTCAACCACAAACTTTCAGTGAACTTTCTTCTAGCAGTACTAGCAGCACCACCAATGCCACTCCCCATTCATTATCTGATGCAAGCATCGAATCCGCTCCTCATTCTTTAACTGAATCTGGCATTGAATCCACACCCCATTCTTTAACTGAAGCTAGCGCCGAATCATTTTTGGAACAAAGCTCTGTTCCAGCTGCTAAGCAATTCTCCTCTGAAGAAGAATTATTGAGTACTATTTTGGATTCTGCAGGTCAATCTCGTTCTGAAAGAATCATGCTCTAAAGCACGTACACGGAGTTTGTCGGTGAAATAAATTTGATCAGATGATAATATAGATAGAATCAAATTTATTTTTTAATATATTTTATCAATAATATATTATTGATTGAATAAAGTTTTTTTTAGTTGGATGAAATTAGACCATAAATTTCTAACTTTGAATCTGATTCAAGATCATATTTTCCGAGTTTTATTTCATTAATTTTGAATCAAATATGGTATCACATATCTATCGTTTCAAAATTATTTAGGCAAAAAGAAGAGTTTATAATCATATTAAATATTTATAAATGCAATACTTTAATATCCTCTGAACTATATAGTAAATGCTAATTAGTTGAAGAAAAAAAACCTGTAAATTTACAAAATTGTATTTTGTGAAAATATGACTGGTTATTTGGTAGATTAGTTGATTTTGTTTAAAACTGATTCAAGATCTAAAAAATATAACACTTAATATATATATTGTGAAGAGAATGCTTCTTAAGACAAAACCAATACTATATGAATAATTAACAAAATTAAATTGAAAACGTTATTTTATTTGAAATTTACAATGATTCCGAATTATTGAATCATTATCCTAATGAATCCTTTAAGACTTTTTTAATCGATTAAACTCTTGAACCGCTCCCACTATTTCATTGATATTAGTCTCCAAAACCTATTAATAAAATCTTAATAATATAATAATAGAATCAATCAAAAAACACTTACCATTCCTCCTGATATCATTTCTGATAAAATATGATGAATCTAATATAAATTAGTGGATATATAGAATATGAAAATATTTAATTTTTTTCTAAATAATACCTCTTCAAAATGAAATATCTATTAGTTATAATAAATTAGTAAACAACAAAAAGAATAAATCAATATAAAACCTACTAAATCTAATTCACAAACGTTTTCAAAGCACCTATCTAAACTTTCTACAAATACCTAAAATAATATTTTTAATAAAAATACAATAAAATAATGATAAGATAAATTTACTTGAATTAAGTCCAAAATTCCCAATTCTGATTCAGAAGAATCAACTACAAAAACGAAATAAAGAGTAGCGTAATGACGATATATAATTCTGGTATCGGAGCCTCCCAATAACTTACTTCCTTCTAAAAAATTACAAGCTAAATCTGACCTTTTAGAAACTAGGGTGAATATTTCTTGAATAATCTGTTGTTGGTCATATGTATCCTATTGACAATCAATTAATTAATATGAATATCATTGATAATATTGAATTTTACTATTTGTTGATAAAATTTAGTTAGTCTAGGTTTACCATGGTTATTAAATATTAAAATAGATTTAATCATCTTTTTGTTATTTAAATATTATTGAGTTTAATTATTTAATTGAACTTCATGTTAACTTAATTTGGTTTTAAATTTCTGTTTTATCATTAAATATCTGTAAACTTTATGGGATATTTAGAAATTAACGAATATAAATATAATCTGAATTAATTGTATTTATTATATCTGATTCAATAGTTAATATTAACAAGTATTTATATTATATATATTATATAATTATAAATTGATAAATAATATAATCCTTGAGTTTTAATTATTATATTATAATAAATTTAGCATAATACTATATTGTATAATTTTATCTGATCTGTATAGCTTATCAATTTTTTTATAAAATATTATTTTGATAAACAAAATACTAATATAGAAGAATTATTTATTAGGTGACTTCTTTATCAGCCAAAATTCAATAGCCATTCAATTCTTAAACTAATTGATTATTTAAATCGTAAAATTACAAAAATTAAAGATAAAATTCTCTCCAATCATTTTTTGTTCATCAAACTATAAAAAATCATTAAAATATGAATATTTGACTATTTCACAAAAAATTCTTTTATATTAATTATTTTTATTTGTATGATATTTGAACTAAATAACAATGACAATAGATTAATAAATTCAAAATCATTCAATTTTAAAACGAATGAAATCAGTTCAAATAGATTTTGTGATTAGTTCTTTTCACAAGTCGATATTTTATATAACTCAATGACTATTTGATTGAATTCAAAAATATTTTAGAAATTCATATCAAAGCTAAAGATAAATTACTAAATAATAGCATTAAAAAATGAAATTTCACAACTTACACTAAAAACTCAACTCATTATATTGTCTATGAAATATGCGTAAATAAAATTGATTATTGATATAAAATAAATATAATTCAATTTTGCTTGAATTCAATTTATAGACACGATGTCTGATATGTATTTGTAATAGCACTATAAATCTTGCAAATATGGAAATACCAACTTTATCCATTCTAAAAACAAAAATGTGGTTACTGATTTAATGGGTGATTGGTTTGTGAGATCTTGAAATTTATGAAGAAATAATCGTACCAGTTTAAATAACTATTTCAACCATATATAGAATTATTTAAAAAGAGCATAGTGGGCTAATATAAAAAAATATACTATGATTTTATATATTTGTACCCTTTATTTTTATAACAATATTATTTTTTTATTATATAAAATTTTAGCTGTGATACTATCAATTTTTGAATTTATGATTGATGGGTTAACTAAATCGATAAGTGTTGATTAGAAATGATTTTCACAAAAATTAAAATTTGCTAATTAAATTTCAAATCAGCCAATCAAATTGCTGAAGAGAATTACTAGAAAATATTCGCATATAAATACCCCTATCTGAATTTAATGAACATTTGGAATTTTTAGTTGATTTTTTCTGAAAGATGGTTAGAAGATCTGCTCGTTTACAGCAAAAGGCACAAGAAAAAAGCTTAGAAGACACTTCTAGTGTTGAACTGAATATTTTAACACCTCCTGATTCAACTAATAAGGATCTTGATAAACCTAAAGCTCCCAAATCCAAAACAACACCTAGTCGCCCTTTAAGAAATACAAGGTCAAACGCGAAAATAACAGCTTCAAATGTCAAGCCAGAATCTTCGACACCATCGAGAAAGAGGACAGCCACAATCGTTATTTCCTCTTCAGATTCTGAGACTCCTCTTGGATTTAGCGATGACTCGGATTTTACACCAAACTCCTCGCCGATGTATGTTAAAAAATCAAAGTCCAACGCTGAGAAAACATCTAAAAATTCACGCAATCCACCTAAAAAGGCCAAAGTTTCTAAACCTACTAAAGCCTTGAATGAAGACAGCTCAGATAGTTCCTATGAGCTATCAGAGTATGAGCCAGATCCAGAGACTATTGATTCAGATGAGTCTCTTTCTGAACAAATCGCTACCTCTCAATCCTCTCCAAATAGATCCCGAAGGCCTGGAACTGCAACTCGAAGAACTAGAAACAAGTCTCAAAGGGCATCTAAATCTAAATTAACAGCCAAGGAAAGGGTACGTCTCATTCATCCTGAGTTAGACGGCATATGGACCCAACTTGATAACGACCCAGTGATTCCCACCGAACAAATAGACCAACCAGCTGACCTAAAGCTTCCACTCTTGCCTTTCCAGAGAGAAGGAGTCAACTGGATGAGAAAGCAAGAGCAAACTTATTTTGGAGGAGGTATTTTGGCAGATGAGATGGGTATGGGAAAGACAATACAAATGATTGGCCTTCTCTTATCTGAACCACGGATCAAGCCAAACTTAATTGTTGCACCAACTGTAGCTTTAATTCAATGGAGCAACGAAATCAAGGCTCACACCACAACCCTTTCAACATATCTATTTCATGGCTCTAAGCGTACTGAGGATATTGAGGAATTGATGAAACATGATGTCGTACTGACTACCTATAACATTATTGAGAACTCATTTCGCAAAGAAGTATATGGAAACAAGAAAAAGGGCGTTGTTATCAAGACTCCCTCAATTATCCATCAAGTCAACTGGGCCAGATTGATTCTTGATGAGGCCCATTATATCAAGGATCGTTCGTGTAATACTGCTCGTGCTGCTTTCGCCATCTCGGCCGACTATAAATGGTCTTTATCCGGAACACCTTTGCAAAATCGAGTTGGTGAGCTTTATTCCCAAATCCGATTATTAAAAGCTGATCCTTTCAGTTACTATTTCTGCAAAAAATGCCCTTGTAAGAGTTTAACCTGGAAGTTTTATCAAAATAGCCTTTGCGAACAATGTGGTCACAAGCCTATGAGTCACTTTTGTTGGTGGAATGCTGAAATTCTCCGACCTATTCAAAATTTTGGTAGCAGAGGAGATGGTAAAATTGCATATGAAAAGCTTGGAAAATTACTTGATAGAGTAATGCTCAGAAGAACCAAGCAAGAGAGAGCCAAAGATCTAGGACTACCACCTCGAGTAGTCAAAATCAGAAAAGATGTTTTCAATGAAGAAGAAGAAGATATGTATGAGTCTCTATATACTTCGTCTAAACGTAAATTTACCACATATGTGCAACAAGGCACTGTTTTAAACAATTATGCTAATATTTTTGAGCTTATTACTAAGATGAGATTAGCTGTAAATCATCCTGATCTAATTCTAAAGAGAATCCCTCCCAAAGAATCAGGAAAACAGGCTCTCACCGAAATTTCCAACAAAATGGTCTGCTCAATCTGCCAAGATGAAGCAGAAGATCCGATTATGGCTAAATGTAAACATATCTTTTGTCGAGAAGATATCAGACAGTATATCGAAACCAGTATAGAAAATAATCCCAAATGCCCAGCATGCTTTGTTTCAATTACTATTGACTTGGCACAGCCTACGATTAATCAGCCAACCGATGAACAACAGTTAATTGAAGGTGAGCGTTATCGTAATAAACGCGAATCTGGGCAAGATTTCCGTACTTCGATTGTTAATCGTATTGACATGGCTAATTGGAGATCTTCTACAAAGATTGAAGCGTTAGTTGAAGAGCTGCATAAATTGAGAAGTCAAGATCATACTATCAAAAGTATTGTATTCTCTCAGTTTGTCAACTTTTTGGATCTGGTAAATTGGCGATTGCATAGAGCTGGATTTGCCTGTTGTAGACTTGATGGCCGAATGCAGCCAGCCCAGAGAGATGCAGTAATTAGAACGTAAGTATTATTTTATTATTTTATTATTTTATTAATGTTGATAAATATATACTCATATCCTGAATAGTTTTATGGAAAGACATGAGTTTACTGTATTTTTGATCAGTTTAAAGGTAATTTTTTTATATAAATATATTCTAGCTTTAACACACAATGTAGGCTGGTGGTATTGCGCTTAATTTGACCGAGGCTAGTCATGTATTTATCTGTGATCCTTGGTGGAATCCAGCTGTTGAAGATCAAGCAATGGATCGAATTCATCGTTTAGGACAACATCGCCCCATTTGTATTACTAGATTGATTGTTGAAAATTCTATTGAATCACGAATCATTCAATTGCAAGAAAAGAAAAAAGCTTTATTCCAATCTACCATTGGCAAAGATATGTCTGCCTTATCCAGGTTATCTGAAGAAGATCTAAGATTTTTATTTGTGTTGTAAATTTTCCATAATACTTGAATATCCAATAATGTTATAAACGTTATTATATCAGCAACACATATTAATCACTTTAAAACTAAGTCACAAATTTATTAATATTATTATAGTTTATATTAGCAGCTTATTAGCATGCTATCGTTTCAATAAATCGATTTTGGCTTTTTGTTTATAGACTTCTTTACACAATTTATTTTAGATTTATTATCAATTTTCCAAACAATCCTTTCATTTTAAATTTTTATATGCTCAATTTATAATTCAATAATTTTCAATTGATCTAACATGTATTCAAATAAAAGAATGATAAAAGTATATTAAAAAATTGTAACATTCACAAGTAGAATAATGCTTTTAATTTCATCAAATTAACGAATCAACTGCAAGCTTTTATTCATAAAGTGCTTGGTAATAACATCTTAATATGAATAATTTCAAGCATTTGTTCATATAATAATTGTGTTAACTAATATTTAAATAAAAATAATAATTAGTAAATTATATTTCTGTAATTAGATATAAAAAATTTAATTATAATCAAAACAAAAAGTCAATGTTTAAATTCAATGCAAGTTTATATAATAATTTGATAATATGAAAGTAGATTAACAAGTAATAGGAAGAAAAATATAAAATTAATAGGATATTAAGCTATTTTAGGTTATTTTTAACTTAATAATCCTTATATTCCTTGAGCTTATATGGTTTGTTAGATGAATAGGACTTCTGCATAATTGGCTCTGGTTTCGATGAATAATCATCAACTGGAGCTTTATAAGGCTTGGATGGCTCTACAGAATCTTTATCATATTCAGTAGAAGGGGATGTGTAGCTTTCAACAGCTGATTTGGCATATTTAGAATCATAAGGCTCGGGCTTTGGGGAATCATAGGTCTCTGTTACGGGGGAATCATAATCATCGGCTGGTTTTTTATAACTTTCATCTTTGGATACAGCTTCGATAGCCAATGGTTCACTAATTACAACTTTATGTGGTTCCGGAATATCAACAGCTACATATGGACCAGATGGTGTGTAAGAATCATCGTTTACTGAATCTTTACCATCATATTTCTCTTTACCATCATAAGAATCCTTTCCATCATAGGTGTCTTTAACTGGAGATACTTCAATTGTAGAAGAAACGTAAGTCTTGGGGACCCATTCACACTTCTGGACCAACTCATATGGTTCATTATATGCTCTCCTATAAGTGCGGTAGCCACCCTTATCGTAGTCATGATCTTTATCATAGCCATCATAGTTATCGTAATCATAATCAACATCGTTGTAATTCCTATAACCTGATCCATATGACCTTTGGTATCCTCCATTGTATCCACGACGATAATATGGGCCATAAGAATCATCATAACTCTTGGAAGGGCCGTTATAAGATTTGTATCCTCCGTATGGCTTAGGTCTTGGGCCATAGTCCTTGCCTCCGTAATAGCCATCAGGAGTATATCCTCTACGGTATACGGGTCTGTAATCATAACCATCAGAATATCCGCTATCGTATTCTTTGCTATAACCACCATTATAACCTTTATCATAGCCTCCGCTATAGTCTTTATCATAGCCATTGTCATCATAACCGCCATAATCATCATTGTAGTCTTTTCTGTAGCCACCGCGGCCACCGCCATTGTAGTCTTTGCCATAACCTCCGTAACCACCATTACCACGGTAGTCTCCGACATAGTCTTTTCCATAACCTCCGCTGTAGCCTTTACTATAACCTCCATAGCCATTATTGCCACCGCGGTAGCCTTTGCCATAACCTCCGCTATAGTCTCTATCATAGCCTCTATCGTAGCCACCGCCATTGTAGCCTTTGCCATAACCTCCGCTATATCCCCTATCGTAACCACCACCATTGTAGTCTTTACCGTAGCCTCCATAACCACCACGATTGTAGCCTCTATTATAGCCACCACCATTATAATTTTTACCATAGCCTCCATTACCTCCATAATTACCACGGTTGTAGCCTCTATCGTAGCCACCACCATTGTAGTCTTTACCGTAGCTTCCATAACCACCACTATTGTAGCCTCTATCGTAGCCACCACCATTGTAGTCTTTACCGTAGCTTCCATAACCACCACTATTGTAGCCTCTATCGTAGCCACCACCATTGTAGTCTTTACCGTAGCTTCCATAACCACCACTATTGTAGCCTCTATCGTAGCCACCACCATTGTAGTCTTTACCGTAGCTTCCATAACCACCACTATTGTAGCCTCTATCGTAGCCACCACCATTGTAGTCTTTACCGTAGCTTCCATAACCACCACTATTGTAGCCTCTATCGTAGCCACCACCATTGTAGTCTTTACCGTAGCTTCCATAACCACCACTATTGTAGCCTCTATCGTAGCCACCACCATTGTAGTCTTTACCGTAGCTTCCATAACCACCACTATTGTAGCCTCTATCGTAGCCACCACCATTGTAGTCTTTACCGTAGCTTCCATAACCACCACTATTGTAGCCTCTATCGTAGCCACCACCATTGTAGTCTTTACCGTAACCCCCATAGCCTCCATTACCTCCATAGCCACCGCCGTTGTAGCCTCTGGAAGGACCAGGACCATAGCTGCCGTAGCCTCCTCCATATCCACCATTATTACTGTAGTCTTTACGATAGCCTCCGTAAGGACCAGGGCCATAGCCATCGTAGCCATCATAGCTTCCGCTATAGTCTCTTCCATAACCTCCACCATTGTAGCCACCATATCCAGCATTGTAGCCACCATATCCAGCATTGTAGTCTTTGCCATAGCCTCCATAGCCTCCATAGCCTCCATTACCGCCATAACCCCCACCGTTATAACTGCCATAGCCGTTACTGTATTCTTTTCCATAACCTCCTCTGTAGTCTTTGTCATAATCTTCGTATCTTCCATTATCATATTCATCATCTTTATAATCACCTTTATCGTCATCATCTTCATAATCATCGCCTTCATAATCCTCGTCCTCTTCGTAATCATCATCTGTGCTAGCGGCTCTCAGCTTTGGAGTAGAGGCAGCATGTATTTCGCTCGATTCATCGGATTTTGGGGTAGCATCGGCACCATTAACATCAAGAACAGAATTCAACAAATCAGCCGAAGGATCCTGATTTGTAACTTCAGCCAAGTTCACTTCTAATATGCTTGAAGTAATTGGATTTATCAATGAAATCGCACAAATAGTCAAAATTGCTTTGAGTGAAGTCATCTTTCTAAACTATGTGAACTCTATATAACAGTCCCAAAATTATCAATTCAATGAATATAGGACAAAAAAAATAATGTAAGGTATATACTCGTTAATCTACAAGTGTTTTTATGAAGAATGGAGTACTTTTTATACTCTTTTTTGTAGATATACAATGTGTGAATTAAATGGGGGTTGATTGGCAGTAGAATGATCTTGCAATTGCCTAATACTGTAAAAGGGGGACTGCAAATGTTTGAAAGTAATTGAGTTAACGTGAATGTGGAGAAGGCGATTTCTACTAAATTTAGTTCAATTCAATGAATTAAGTTGTTTAGGATTTAGTTATGAATAGTGAATAATATTCTATTCCCATATTTTACTATATCCTCTCCTTATTCATTTTTTTACATTCATATAAAATATGAAAATCCTTCTATCCACGTTATTTTAGCATATGAATTATATATGATGAATTTATGAATCATCTGCAAAACATATGAAGATTTTCTTTGAAACTCTAAATGAGTATTTATTAAATGTGATATTGTTATAATTATCAACTTTAATTGCAATATTCCAACCTTTATTTATATTGTCAATCAAAATAAAATTATGACAAAATTGGGCTATGTAACTTCTATAAACAGAAAAACCTTCAATACCTAATTTTTGTAAACTTAAAAATTTTTTGAATAATGGGTTAAATGAAAAACCATGATTAGTGGAATTAAAATATTATTATCATTTACCAATATATTTGTATACTAAACACTGTTAACACAAACTTCAATAAAATGTTTTTACCTCTTATTAAATTAGTTTAGCTAGTCCTCCTAATTAACTAATTAGAATTATCACATATTTTTGTTAAAGTTTAGACATGATTGGAAATATGTATTTATACCAATATTTGAAGGTACTACAATTATATTATCATTAATTCTAAAATTTTTTATAAGTAAATAAATACATATATATATATCATTGATTATAATTTTGTAATATTGATCTTTTTATAATCAATATAAAAGATTCAAAAAGGATAGATAGGATAACGTGTTTTTCTGAAAATAGCTCAAATATATAATCAATCAATTTCCATCAATATTTTATTAATATTCTATCAAAATTTTAAAAATGATATATTCATATTTTTAAAGAATTATAAAATATCAGTCAAATATATGAAAATAAACAAAAAATAATAAATTAAATTCTTAATTATATAATTAATATTAATGATTATAGATCAAATAAGTTTTAAGAGGTGATATTTCATTGTATAAAATAATAATAGTATGAATCAATATAGGATTAATACGTTTAATGGATGTATATTAATAATGAAAATGAAATGAATTATACATTATTGAATCAATAAATAAAAATTATTTGTTCTTCTTAGTCTCATTATTTGAATCATTATTAGATTGCTGATCTTCGATCACTGCGACAATTACATAAGCAATAGCTATTAAATTAGCAACACCAGCTGCTAATAATGCACTATAAATAGAATTACCTAAAAATGAAAAATTAATAAAATATAAAATTATTGAATACAATAAAATTATACCATTAAAAAATCTATCAATAGTGAAATAATAGGAAGAGATAGGTAATACGATCAGAGCAAAACTAAATAATAAAATTTTCACAATAACATTACTAAACAAAATAATTTTAATAACGAATTTATCAAAAATAATATGTATATATATAAATTACGTAGGAACTATAACCTTTGTAGGGAGTTTAGGTTTATCAAGCTCTTTTCTTATAAACTCAGCTCTCGTATTTTTAATTTCTTTAGCTTCAGTCTCATCTTTAGGTCGAACAGATTTATTTTCGAAACCTTTATTCTTCCTATTTTTAGCCATCTATAATAAAGTATTAATTCGATTAATTAATTTGAAATTAAATATAATAAATAAAGTTTGAATTATTAAATTTACTTTAACTGAGTATTATTAATATTTTAATTCATTTAATGTATTTTTAATTTGGACTTGAGCCCTATAAATTAAATCTTAATTTTGATATTGAATTATTGTGGGATCATGTCTTTATGAAGAATGTGAATTATGTAATCATTTCTGAGTTTAAAATATATATATCAATATAATATCCTTGCCCAGAGCTCATTTAATTGACTCAAATATAGTTTATTTGAGCTATTTCATTTATTCTTAAAAATGGATATATTCATTGAATCAATTTCTTGTAATACAATTCATCAGATTTCAAATTCTCCAGAATTTTTTCAAAGTTATTTGAATGAATGAATCATTGAAAAATGTCATGATATATATATATATATATATATATATATATTTGCTAAATTGGAATTTAATTAGATATATTAATAATGCTCGAGAAAATGACTAATGCACCAGAATTAGCCCAAGAGCAAGCATTGGAGCCGGTTGCTACAAAAAAGAGGTCATTAAGCATCAATTATGACTTAAAACAAGAACAACGTCAAATTTACGAAATACTAAATGAGAGCAGTTTTAATGGAATGGTGAATAAAGAACAAATTAAAGCAGTCGCTGCACAATTAGGAGTGACTCAAAAAGTGGTTAAATATATATGGGTCAGCGTTCAGTCATTTTTAACTGAAAGACAGAGTTCTGAAAATGCTAAGCTGAATAATACAATAGAGTCGAATCAAGAAGGAACGCAAGATCCAGCTGCTGAAATGAAATGCTTAGCGCATTCTAAGCCCAATTTAACAGATACACAACGCAAGCGCATTTGTGAGCTACTCTTTCAAGGTAGTTTCAATAAAACACTACGTCAAGCCAACTAAAAACTGTCGCTGCACAATTTAGTGTGCATCCTACAACAATCAAAAAGGTATGGGCTCGCGGTCAGCAATCATCAAAAGATGGAAAGATTTGCGCTGATGTTACAGCTAAAATGAAAGATAATTCAGGGAAAAAAGTGAGCCTTTTGATCTGTCAGTTATTGATACATTGCCTGTCGAGCACCGCAAATCTATTAAAAGTATATCTACTCATATAAACATTACTACTGCTCGACTATATCAAGCATACAAAGCTAAGCTTATTATTAAAGAGGGCAAATTTTATCAGGTGAATAAACCCAGGAATAAAAGTAAAAGAATCTCAGCTCTAAATGAATATGATAGTTAATTCTCTATATAATTTTATTTAATCAATTTCAAATGTTTTTAGAATAAATTTATTGGCATTCATACAATATTACTCATTTTCATTTCTTTTATATTATTAAAGTGTTGGATTGTTTCTTGGTATTTTAGTTAGATCAAACAATTAAATACATCATATATTTCAATAAATCCTTATTATAATATATGAATATGGTATAGATAATATTATAATAACTTGACAAAATTAAAATGATAAAACTTGTATGTAAAAAATAAATTTCAAATTAATATAGTTATTTAATAAAAACTAAATATATCAATTTATTTAATCAACAAATATTCAACAAGGTCTACTCCCATTTGATCTTCCAATCAGTTGTGATCAAATTAGAATCAGAATGATCTGTGAGGATAGTCTTAATAGTCAATCTCTTGAGAGAAGCATCATAGGTAAATTTCAGATTCTTATCTTGAATAGTAACAGATTTAGGTTCCTTTGAGACTCCCAAAATGACAACTCGCTCAATGAATACCTTGTTAAGGTTCTTAACAAAATCATTTTCCTCAGTGGTAGGCTGGAATTGTAATGGATTAGGAGGTGTCAATGGATCAGCTTTAGTATTACGAATTTCGTTATTTTCAACCTTAAATGTGCGATGAATATAATCCTTATTGAGATAATTATAACTATCGCCATCGTCAAGATATAATTCTCCACTTGCATTTCCTTTGCTATCCAATGCAATGAAAAGGGTGATAGGGTCCAATAACATCAAATCGGAAGAACGGCGAATACGATTGCGTTGAGGTACAACTGATCCACTCTTAATGAATACTGGAATATCTTCGAGTTTAACAGGAATATTATGTTTTTTACCTGGCTTGAATGATTGATGTGTGAAGTAATTGTACCATATCTCATTACCTGGCAAGTATACTTCGGTTGACTCAACATCAGGGTGAACAACAGGTTTAACCAAGAGTGCAGAACCAACCATATGATGATCATCAATGTTATAGGTAGTTTCGTCATTGGGAAATTCCAAGAACAAAGGACGCATAGGAGGGATACCGGTATTGGTAGCTTCAAAGAATAAGGTATACCAATAGGGTAACAAGGCATATCTTGATCTGATAGCATGACGAACCATTGGAATGTGATCTTCTTGAAGTAACCAAGGCTCTCTTCTCTTAGTATCGATATGAGCATGAGCTCTGAAGAAAGGTTGGAAAGCACCAGCTTGATACCAACGAACCATTAAGTCGCTACTG
>JNEM01016692.1:0-28177 GCA_000697335.1 Conidiobolus incongruus B7586
TATATATTATATTATATTTTATTAATACAATATAAAGATATAATAATAATATTTTAAATAACTTATAATAAATTTAATCAAAGAATATAATTAAGATAATAAAAATAATAATAATAAAACTTTTTAAATTATCAATAAAAAGTAAAATAATAGAATATTTTATAGAACAAGATTTAGTGAATTTAAAAAAAACTAAATAATATAAATAATCAATCTTCCTAAATTAAAATATAAAATATTTAATTAAATATTTCCAATTATTTGAGATTCAAATATTATCTCAATCAATACATTGATAAAGAAAAAAATAAAATATAAATTAGTAAAAGAATTCTCATTGCTAAAAGAATATAAGTATATATCTTTGAAAATAATGGATAAATCAGATTTTATTAAAATTTAATAATTATATTTGATAGAGTTTAAGTTCAAGTGGTAATTAAAAAAAATGTAACAAATATTAAAAATTTAAACAAAAAATATGAATAATATTTAAATGATAAGATTAATAAATAATAATAAGATAAAATTAAATTAACAAAATCAATAGAAATAAAAGAGAGGGCTCGACTGGGAATCGAACCAAGGACCTCTCCCACCCTAAGGGAGAATTATACCACTAAACCATCGAGCCTTGTTCGAAATGTTAAATTTACCTATTCATTGATATTATTTCAATTATTCCCTATTAATTTTTAAGCTAGTATTTATATATACATTTTATATTAATTTAACATTTAATATTATATTTTATACAGAATTATTGATATCTTTTATTTTCACATTTCTATTTTTATTATATTATACCATTCATTTAACTATCAAATAATTAAATAGTATCAATAGTTTAATTATTTAATTCAATATCTCCGTTTTATCAATAAGATATAAGTCAATATTATTACATTCAATTTATCAATACAATTTGTTTATGGCAATTAATTTGAAAAACAATAAGGAATATAAGAATATGACAAAAATACTTTGAATATTTCAAAAAGTCTTAAGTTAATATATGTGAGATTTAATAATATTTACAAAACTAAAGATTCAACAAAATCATTATAAAATGCTATGTGAGATATTCAATAAAGTTTGAATCCCGAATACTAGTAAATTATTAAAATTAACCCTTGGACCAATTTTTAAATATATTGTTGGAATTTTATGGTATTTATACTTATCCAATATCTGTTTCGAGGTATATATATTACGCTGTTGTTATCTCATCAGATAAATTAATTTTAATATAATTATTGCTTAAATTCGTTTAATAAAAAATAATAATAATATAAAGTTCGAAATTAATTTTATATTGAAAAAGGTTGATATATTACAATAGATGAAAACATCATGTTATTATCTTTAAAAAATAATTTATATTATTATATGAAGATATTTAAAAAACACTACTCCTAATAGTAATAATAATACATTTTGAAATCTGAAATTATTTTATCTTAAAAATAATTTTTAAATTAAAATTTAATTGGGAAGCAAATCATTTTTATTATATTTAAAAAATTGATTTTTACTTCTCCTTTTTGAGAAACTATTATTTACTAAATTAATAATATCCAATTTTATATTAATCATAATTTTGTAATATTACTCATTAATTTGAAATCCATTATTAATTTCTTACTCCTTTGATGAGTCAAATTAAAGACATCTTTTTGACAATGTGTATCAAATATCATCATTTAGCAAATAACATTATATAAAGCAGTAATATCAATCTTCACAATACCCAGTATTGAATCGCTACCAGTCCAATTACCACCTGTAATGCTCATACATTTTGAGTAGCAATATAATATTAATTTCACCCTCCCAATTAACCATATCAGTCCTCAAATCGAATCATGACCTCACCAACCAATGAAATCATTGGATAAATCCCAAAACATGGATTTGTTTGTCCCTGATTAATTGTATATGCATATGATTTCATTTTCGATTTATAATGATATTTAAAGTTTGGTAGGAAGCAACAATGAATTAGATCTTTTTATTAAAATTATAAAATATTTCATTTTTAATATAATTGTGTAAGACTGTTATATTGTTTCATTTTTTTAAAAAAAATTTTGGAAATCATAATTTAGAAATTCAGTATTTTAATACCTTCAAAGTAAAAAAATACTCTAGTATAACAAAATAATTAGAAAAAGCCATTCAATAATTATATAATAATACAAGTGTATAAATATATTTATTATTACTCATATTTTACCACAAAAATTCGTATCCAGGATTAAGTGATCCTAATATTTCAATATGAAATTTAACATAATTCTTTTATGCTCAATTTATGTATCCAAACCCTTTAAATTCAATCAATTCTTACAACAGACCCAAGACTTTATTCACGACAAATATCTTGAACTACATGACGATTTTGCACTACTTGAGACTACAGTCCAAGAACTTGTCGAGTCCGAATCTCAATATGTGACCGGATACTTTGAAAATTTAATTAAAAAAGCTTTAACCAGTTGCTCATCTTGTATCGCGACACTACCCACAATCAGTAGACTGACGAAATGGGGATATTTGAAGCGTATGGCATTCAACTCAGGGATTAATGTATGTATGAAAAATTTCAACCAGACTAGTTCTGTGTGCAAAGGTGTTGTCAACACCTATGGCGACTGGGTACTCAAAGTGTTGCACGATACCAATTTGAATGATAAGGAAATAGATGTGAAAAGATTGTTCTGTTACAGTTTGAATAATATATGCGAATATCCTGACGATTTGCCTTTACCCGAGTTAAAGTTGAAACCTCCTCAGAAGGTTGTTCAAGTAGAATCAACACAACAAATTAGTAAGATTGTGAAATCTGATAAGAAGAGGCTTTATGCTCTGCATTTGTCGGATTTCCATTTAGACCCTTTTTATGTTCCGGGATCTGAAGCGGAATGTAATGAACCTATATGCTGTCACTCCAAATCCTCCAATTCATCTATCAAAGTCAAGCGACCTGCAAGCATTTGGGGTGATTACAATTGTGACGCACCACAGCTCTTGATTGAAGATATGTTCAAATTCATTATCAAAGAATTTCCCAACCTGGATATGCTTCTTTTCACAGGTGACATTCCATCGCACGATGTTTGGAATCAAACAGTAGGATCAGCTTCCAAGACTGAGTCCATTGCTTATAAACTCTTACATAAGTACTTCGACCCTATGAAAATTCCATTCTTTCCAACGATTGGTAATCACGAATCGGTTCCAGCGAACTCCTTCCCCACTAAAAGTGATATTACCAAGAGAAATCTTGGTGACTTTGACAACTCGTGGCTCTATCGCGATATTCTCAAATATTGGAAGGGATGGCTGCCAGACTCCAGTCTATCACAAGTTACAGAACAATTTGGTGGCTACTCCATGAACTTCAACCCAAAACTGAAAATTCTTTCAATTCAAACCACATTCTGCTACGTTCTCAACTTTTGGATCCTTAACAACCTGCACGATCCACTGCTGGATCCTAACAGCCATTTATCCTGGATCATCTCTGAACTCGAAGCCTCCAGAGCCGCTGGAGAAAAAGTGTACGTCATCTCACACTTACCTCCAGGTCACCGCGATTGCTTCCAATTCTGGAGCGAAGCGTGGACCCAAATCGTCCAAAATTATCACGATGTAATCCTCCACCAATTCTACGGCCATACCCATACCGATTTTTTCCAAATCTACTACTCTCCCGGCCGCCAAAGTGAATTGGATGCAGCTATTGGCGTGAGCTTTATAGGCCCTAGCATTACCACGTTTTACGATCTCAATCCTGGTTTCAGAATCTACGAAATTGATCCTGATAGTTACAAAGTAGTGGACACTCACACCTACTATGCAGATATATCTAAAGCTAGGGAATGGGAACTCGCAGGCACTACACCAGAATGGAAATTGGAGTATTCCGCAGTCAAGCAATACGGCAAAGGTTTAGAATCCTACGAACCTTTGTCTCCAAAGTGGTGGCATTCTCTAACCCAAAAAATGGAAACTGACCCCAAACTCTTCAGAACTTTTCTCAACCATCTCGCGAAGGATGGACCACTCACTGCCGTGGAATGTGACAACGATTGTATGAAGAATTGGATATGTGATCTTAGGGCTGGTAATGTGACTAATAGTTGCACGATTCACAAGCCCGTTTCAAGGCATGGTACAGGAATGGAATGGATTAGATCTAGGATTTAAAATTTTTTTGTACTGATAAGTATAATATGAAATAAAATTTATTAATTGAAATTTTAAATTTTTTGTAATAATTGATAAATCAATTGTAGAAATAATTCATTAATACAAAAGTGGGAGTTAAATTAAAACAGTAACAATACTAATAAAATAAAATGTTTTTGGACATATAACAAAATATAGTAGGATTTACTTTATATTATATAATTGTTAAGATTGAATTCATTCAAAATTGATCTTTATATATTTGGGATATTGACAATTGAATATTTTAATTAAATTATTGAACAGTTTGAAATGAATGAAATTAAATAAAACAAAATTAATGTATTTAACCTGAGAATATGTCACGGCAATTTGCTCTTGAAGCGTCATCGAGGACACTGACACAGCCATTCTGTAGGCCTAATTGTGAAGCATGACGCCTACCAGCTGGAGCAAACCACCAATGATCAGTTCTCTGGCTATCTGGCCTTGATTACTTGTAAACGGGGCGTTATAAAGAGCAACTAGACCAGCAGCAAAAGCGGCGGCGTTAGAATCCGACATCCTAAAAAGTTAGAATCACAAATATCAATAGGAATGGATGTAGAACAGATAATAGAATGTATCTCAAGTGAAGCTATAGGTGGCTCCTTGAGTATGCTCGAAAGCGGATCTTGGGTAGGAAAATGAGGTTTATTGTAGAATAGAAGAGAACGCTTTGGATTGAGGGAAAAGTATTGGTATATGTAGGCCATGTACGATCAATGGCTTGTCTGTAAGAATATTGATGATTATAGGAACCTGGTTGTAAGAATTAGTGGACCAAGGAATATTTATATAACTTAATTGGGATAATTGGTGAGTCAGTAGTGATTTTTGAGTGAGAGAAGGTATTACCTAGATGATAACTGTGAAACAATAAATAATCCGATATGGTCCAGTGGTTAGGATTTCTCGCTTTCACCGAGACGGCCAGGGTTCGATTCCCTGTATCGGAGTATTGGTTTCTCACGGTCATTTTTATACATCTTTTTTGAACTTTCAATTTTTTCCTATTTATTTATAATAAAATATCTAATTTTCAATGAATCATTTATTTCTTTTTTGTTTTTAATAATTCTATTCAAACTTTTACTATATTTTTAAAATAATATATCAATTAATCAAAATTTCATTTAAAATACATTTTTTACTTTTTTTCTAATAAGATTTAAATGTTCAATTAAATATTTTTAAATCTATGATGATAAAATTTAGGTTATCAGATATAAATTGTATGATATTTTTAATTTGTTTATTTTTCTAACAAAAATTCATAGTATAACATTAAATTATGTAATTTTTTGTAAATTATATACTTTATAAAACTGAAAATTATTAATAACAACCATATTTTCAAAATTTAATATCTGGATAGTTTAATTTTACTAAAACAAAGGAAGTAATTATTAAATTATATATGATGAATTTGTAACTCTTGATATTTAATATAAATATATATTTGTATTTATTACTTATTTTCAATATAACCTTGATCTTATATTAACTATAAAAGAATATAACTTTAGAATTTGATTCATGTATTACTTTGTAATTTAAAAAATGGGAATTTTTTGCAATTGAAAAAAATAAACATTTTAATATATAAAAAATAAAAATAAATATATAATAAAAAATTAATAATTTTTTTTATCTCTAATAACTTTTTACTATACTTTTAACAAAGATTTAAGACTTAAAAAATAATTCTTTTTATTAAAAATTAAAATTTAATATTTTATAAACCAATTAAATTTTTTTATAGAAATTTTCTTTTTTATAAGCTAGTTTTTTAATTGCTTAAAATAATTATAATTATATAAGCTATTGTTAAAAGACTAGTTCTCTAAATTCTTATATACACTTTCATATAATCCAATTAACTATAAATTATATGATTAATTTATACTTATATAGTTAAATTAATTGTATAAATAGTATTAAATTATCTAATAAACTAGGTTCTTCTTTTTCTTCTCAATTCTTACTATTTTTTACTTTTACACTATTTCTAAAATTGAGACTATATTCTGTTAATATTGTAGGATATTAGCACTACCTAATATAAATCTTAATATATCAGTGACTCATCCTAGTTTGAAGCTTAATTAAACTTTGTTTACATTTGCACACTACAGCCACATTATATTACTATATTCTACACCACACTACTTTTATATTAAGTCTTCCTCTGTACTATATTAGTTTAACTACCACTATGCTTATATAGTAACAACAACAAAACTGTTAAAAACCTACTAGAAATTAATAACTACTTGTATCTAACCTATCTATTACTATTTTAAATTTTATTTATAATTTATTTTATTCAAATTTAACACTATACACTATAATACCACCAAAAAAAGAGATACCCTTATATTATTTTAATGATGATAGCAACTTAATTACTAAGTGAATCTAAGACTTTAGTTTTTAAAAGCTTATTACCCTCTAAGAAGCTTATATTAAACAACTTTTGATTGAAAAAAACATGTCTCAAAGAGCTTAAATCTAACAAACCAGCTACTTTATTATAGTTAATATATTAAACTACCTCTTTAGTGTTTTTAAAGATAAATTAACTATTTATGATAGTTTAAAAAACCTTCACAAGCTTGAAAACTACTTTAAAAACATAAAGAATTATCTTGATTTAATTCCTGATGAAGATTTAAAGAATATCCTTAAATTAACCATTTTTTTTTGGAAAAATTTGTTTATACTTGGTAGTTAACTTATTACAAGCTTAATCCTAAAGAATCTTCAGGAGGATAGCTTACTACAAAGATACAAACTTTTAAATAATTGGAAAAAGCTTTTAAAGAGAGGTATTACCTAAAAGATCAAGTTTAATTAACAAGAGAAAAGCTTTCCCAGCTTAAACAAAAAACTTCTGTAAAATAATTAATTGAGAAATTTAATGAGATATGTTTAAACATATTAAATATCACTGAAGAAGAACAAATCCACAAACTATTACAATACCTTAACCTTTAAGTGAAGCTTTAATTAGTTAGTAAAGAACACTTTGATAATATGTTTTTTTCTGACATTTGTGATGTAACAATTATAATTGATAATATCCTTTACTCTATAACTAAATCTTCCCACCTTAAAAATTAATCTTTTAAACTTTACTCTAACCCACTTAAGTTTTAAATGATAGATGCTTCTGCTTTAAGGCTTTATGAGAAAACTTTTAGTGAAGAAGTTAAAGCCTACTTAAAAGCAAACAAAGGTTGTTATTACTGCCAAAAAGCTTAAATTAACTATAAAGCTAACAAATACCCCTTAAGAAAGCAACATCTGTTTAATTCTCAACAATCCCAACCTACCAACCATAAATCAAACTTGAATAATATTAATATAACCCTAGAATCACCCTTTTTACAATTAGTTAGCAAATTCTAATCTAATCCACAAAAGTTCTAATAAACCAATGATTCCACAAATTAAACTATATATACTAGAGAAATCCAACTGATTAAACCACTAGAAACTAGAAATATTCTAGTAACTGATTTACCTTGTGATTTTTTACCTTTAACTATCACCCTATTGTTTGTGTTAACTGGTTCTTTTATAGATACACCTGTTAATGTTCTAATTGACTCTAGTTGTTCTAATTGTATTATCTCCTCTTTTATTGTTATAAAGCTATTTTTACCTACTTAAAAAAGCAACTTAATAATCAAATATACTAACAACTTAATGGAACAAGCATCTGGTACTATATCTAAATACCTATCATTACCCCCTAACTACTCCCAATATATTAAATTCCTAGTTAGCAATATTGGTCACAATTTTATACTAGGTTAAAATTAGTTTGAATATCACAGTTTTATATCTATAGATATTACCCTAAAAGGCTACAAATCTATCTTTTTTACATTCTAAAAGAAATTAGTAGAATTAATCTCAAAAAATCTACATTACCCTATTATAAAACCATTAAATACTTTACCTAACACTAACTCTACAATTGTAACAAATAATTCTATCATTATAAGTAAAAATCAATGTAAAAAGCTAATCAAAAACCTAAATAATCTATAGGGATATATATCTGTTTATTATTCATCTATCAACACTTTATCTGTTGATTTTAATGAAGTTATATCTAATAACCACTTCCTATATAATATAGTGAGTTAATTTGCTAATGTTTTTGAACCTGTGAATAAATTACCACCTAAATATAATATTAAACACAAAATTAAATTAATCCCTAGTATACAACTATACTCAAAACCTACTTACCATTTATCTCTTGAACAATACTAAACCTTGAAAGAAGAAATCTAAAAACTACTTGAAAATAAGTACATTAAACCTTCTTTCTCATTATAAAAATCTCTAATCTTTTTTGTATAAAAGGTTGATGGTGGTTAAAGATTATATATTGATAACTATGTTTTAAACTCTAAAACTATCAAGGATAAAACCCTATTACTAAACTTATATGATGTTAGGGATAGACTACTTAAATCAACTATATTTACCAAACTAGATGTTAAGAATAGATATTACAACATTAAAGTTGAAGAAAACTCTATCCCTTTAACTACTTTTAACACTCTTTTAAGCCACTATAAATTTATTGTTATGAACTTTAGATTGTATAATGCTCCTGTAACTTTCATTTAATTTATCAATTCCCTTTTCAACCTTGTTTTTAATGACTTTGTTATCACCTACCTTGATGATATCCTAATCTATTCAAAAACTAAAGAAGAATATATTTAACATGTTAATCAAGTCCTACAAATTATTCAAGAACATAAATTACCTTTGAAATTATCAAAATATATCTTTGGTGCCTCTTCTATCCTTTTCTGTGGTTATATTGTTTCCTCTTAAGGAATTAGTATTGATCTAACTAAACTCAATAGTGTTAAAGCCTTTACTATATTTATAAACAAAGATCAACTTATGTTTGTACTTGGATTATTAAATTACTTTAAAGATTTCATTGATTCTTTTGTTGAACTTGCTACTCCTCTTACTAATCTCTTGAAAAAAGACTCTCTTTTTGAATAAACCCCACTATATACTTTCTGCATGAATGCTTTAATTTTCTATATTACCAATGTTCTTGCTTTATCTATTTTTGATCTAAAACTACCTACCATTATTTTTACTGACTCTAGTTCTTTTGTAATTGGTGGATAATTAACCTAGTTTAAATTTAATTCATATTTTACCCTATAACTATAGGATAAAATAATAAATAGGGGAGAACAGGTTGAGTTTAACCCTACAAATGTTACCTTAAAACCAATAACATTCTGGTTAAGAAAAATAAAACCAGCTGAATTGAAATACCTAGTCTATAAATAAAAACTCTTTGCTTTAGTAGAAATAATTAAAAATCACTCACATTTCTTATCCTGCAACTTTTTTTTAGTACTTACAGATCATAAATCACTTATTTACTTAAATACTTAGAAGCATTTATCAAGAAGATAAGTTAAATGGATTAAAACTATCTAAGCTTACCTGTTCTTTATTCAATATCTCTTAGGTTAATAAAATTATGTTGTAGATACTTTGTTAAGAAATCTTACATACCTACCCTTTTGTTCTAATTGTAAAAATCTAGCAAATATTAACTTAATGATTATTAATAAAGGAAATAAAGAATTTATTAAACTACTTCAAGAAACACTGTTAAATAATGATTTTTTTATTTCAGTTAAAGAAAAACTCTCTAAACCATTAGAAAACTAACTAAAATATGTCAAAAGATTTAAAATTATCAATAACTTACTATACTATAATAATTGTCTATATATTCCTGACATTCCCAAGATTTAACAAACAATATTTGATGAATGCTATAACTTACTTGTTAGAGGACATCAAAACTAGTTAAAGACCACTGAGAGAATTAAAACAAAGTATTACTAACCTTCCCTAGTTAAATTAGTTTAGAAATACACCAATACTTGTGATATATGCTAAAGAACTAAATATAATACTCAACTAAAATATAGTAAACTTATTCCCTTACAAGTCCCTAATAAAACTTAACAACAAATCTAACTTGATTTTATAGAAATCCTTAAATCAACAAATGGTTATAATAACTTACTAATTGTAATTGATTCATTTTCCAAATATGCTTATTTTATTCTTTATTTCAAAACTTCTATAGCTAAAAATGTTGCACAATTGTTATTCTCTAATATCTTTACCTACCATAGAATTCCACAAACTATTATATCTGATAAAGACACATAATTCAACTTTTGATTCTGGAAGTCACTATCCTTTTCCTTTAAGATTAACCTAGCTATGTCTACTACCAATCATCACTAAACTAATAAACTTGCTGAAAGAACTATCAAAACCTTGAAGCAAATGATTAGAGCCTATATTAACACTAATTAGTTAAATTAAGATGCCTATATCTACCAACTCTAATATTTATTTAACACCTTTATTAATAGATTAACAGGTTTTAGCCTTTATTTCATCAATTATAGCAAACATCCTAATTCAATAATTACTCCAAAACTTCAAATCAACTTACCTTTAAATATTGTTGAATTTTAATCTAAAATCAAACATATCAATTCTCTTGTTAAATTTAACTTAGAAGAAAATTAAAGGATCATAGAACAACAATACTCAAAGTTATCCAGAAACCCTCTTAAATATGAAACTGGTATGTTTGTATACTTAGAACAATCTACCCTTAAACCTACCCTACTTAAATCTGGCTTAAATTCCAAATACTTACCATTATATTATAGTCCCTATAAAATTCAATCTATTGATTCAAATTTTGAAAATATTACCTTAGAATTACCTCCAACTTTGAGGATCAACCCTACCTTTCACATATCCAAAATTAAACCATACTTTGAAGATTTTAACACTTTTCCTAATTAATTAAAAACCTTAAAACTAGATCCAATTATTAATCAAGATGGAGAAGAAGAATACTATGTTAATTATATAATTAAGTTTAAATCTGTTAGGAATAAACTTTATTTTTATGTAAAATAGATGGGTTATCTTATTAAAGAAGCTATATAAGAACCTCTAGAAAATATTAAGAATACCTCAGCCTATTATACCTATTTGTAAAAATTAGGGAGTGTGTCTCCTCTAAGAAACTTACTAGGGGAGTGTTAAAAGACTAGTTCTTTAAATTCTTATATACACTTTCATATAATCCAATTAACTATAAATTATATGATTAATTTATACTTATATAGTTAAATTAATTGTATAAATAGTATTAAATTATCTAATAAACTAGGTTCCTCTTTTTCTTCTCAATTCTTACTATTTTTTACTTTTACACTATTTCTAAGATTAAAACTATATTCTGTTAATATTGTAGGATATTGGCACTACCTAATATAAATCTTAATATATCAGTGACTCATCCTAGTTTGAAGCTTAATTAAACTTTGTTTACACTTGCACACTATAGCCACATTATATTACCACATTCTACACCACACTACTTTTATATTAAGTCTTCCTCTGCACTATATTAGTTTAACTACCACTACACTTATAGCTATAATTTAAAAAATATATTAGATATGATAGTTTTTTCCAGTTACTTTTAATTAAAAAGTTTTTTACAACTTTAAATTTATGTATTTTATAATTATCATATAAAATAATAAGTTTTTTTAAATTATATTAAAAATACTAATTAAAAATAATTCTATTTAAAAAAATATAAAGTTTATTATTAATTAATTTTCTTTTAAGAATTAAATACAAATAATATATGTTATTATAATTTATTATAATAATTAACATTTATTTATTAATAAAGTATATATTTAAAAGAATTTATAAAAAGGGTTAATTTAACTTAATTTAACACTTTGATTTATATTTTAATAAAAGATTATATAAAAAAATTTAAGATTTATTTATTATAATAACTTATTATAAAAGCTTTAGTTTTTAATTATACTTTAGTAAACTTTATTTAATAATAACTACTTTAATTTATTTAAGTTTTAGTTAAATTATAAGATATTTATTTTATATTTTTATTAATTAATTTTAATTTAAACTTTAATATATATAAAATACTTTAATAATTAATATTAAAGTATTTTAATAATTCTTTAATTAAAATAAAAAAGTGTTTTTTATTATATTTTTTTATTTTATTAACAATTAAAAAAGTAATAATTAAAATTAATTTTTTAAATATTAACAAGTTTTAAATAATTTCTCTTTTAATTTTAAAGTAATTTACCTAATAATAAATTGTTAATTTAAATAATATTTTATTATTAAAAGCTACTTATAAAGTTTAAATGATTTTAAAGGGTTTATAGTTAAGTTTTACTAATATTAAAATAAAAAACTTTTGATAGTTACTATTTAGTTTAAGTATTATTAAATTAAACAACTAATTTTAAGAAATTATTATATATATATATAAAATATATAATTCAAAACTATTTATTTTCTTATTTGTTTTATATATATTTTTTTATTTGAAACTAATAATATGTTTGAAAAATTAGAAATTAAAAAATTTCCCATTTCTTTGATTCTATGGTAAAATTTATTGATAATAATTATTAATTATGATAAAATTGAATGATAATTTATAATTTTTTTCTGCTAATTAATTCAATATTATTAATTATTTTAAAATAGCATATACCATACAATTATTCTCAAAAATCAAATTTTATATATTTCTTGTGTTTAAAATTTCAAAAAAATACTTTTAAATTGTAATAATTGAGCTAGAAAAATTGTTGATTCATGCGATATATGCAAGGTCGCAATCCAATTAAAAAAAGCATATCACTTCATTTCCAAATTGATCTCAATTAGCTATAATCCCAATTTTATTAATACAATTCTCAATAATATTAAACATAGTTAACAAATAAACACTTTACGAATTTGACTCAATTCAAACTCCGCCGAAGATCTTGGGCATTTGAACTTACCGTTGGGACTGTGCTGAATGTGCTCGAGGATGGCTTTTTGGGAGTAGACATACCCATTGGGTAAAGCCATCGGGGGATTATTGTCGTCCATCACTTTGCCACTGATGCGGCAGACGAGTGTGGAGGTATTGTGCTGAATGTAAGGCAAGGGTTTGGCAAGAGTGCCGAAGGTTTCGCGATCACAGATAGGACAGTCAGTATTGCGCGAGCGATCCAGGAAACATTGTGTACATTTGAGACTGCAGAGACCGCTGTAGAGTGAGAGTTCCAGCATAGGAATGAGTGTCAGACAGTGGAGATTGTACAAATTGTCGCGAAATTCTTTTACGAGGGATTGCCAGCGGTCCAGATCGTACAATTGTTTGTAAGGGGGACATGTAGTATCCGGTGGGAATGCTAACAATGTAATCGCTTGCTTGATCTCAGGCAATTTGTTCATAAAGTTGGGGATCAAGTGACGTTTGGAGTATGCAATGGCGTCGGCAGATCGTCCCTCGCGAATCAGCTCCACGAGTTCTTGAATGCGAAGATTAAACTCGAGATTAGACTGTAATTTCTTGAGTCCAGTCTTATTCTCGGCGCACCACGCCAAACATGGCTGGCAGTCCCGATTTGCGAGGGCTTCCTCAATGGTACGGCACTGCTTGAACAGATCCTGATCTACAAGAGGCTCTAGATGACGTTCCTGCTCCACCATAGCTTGAGCGGTGGCGGAATACCCCTTTCTCAACAAATAGTCTACAATAAGACGATCCAAACGCACTCTGCTCCACTTTGCAAATTCGTCAGAATCCAAACTTGGGGTATTATCCAACTGCTTCAAGTGGTTGACCCTCTCCTTCAAACTTGAGAACAGATGCACCTGCTCATCCTTCAATTTATCCAACTAAAAAATCCATTATTAGTAACCAAATCCCTCCTCAATATTACCATAGTATTACACTATTGTCAATCTGCTGTAATTTATTATTAACCTTGGTTAACATTTCAATTAGTTGAGCTTTGGGAGCGTTGTTAGCGTTAGCTTTATTGAGTTCGCTACCGGCAAATAAGAAGTAACGCTTCTCGGTTTCGATATTTCGTTGAATACTTCTGAAATTTTTTTTGAGTTGTTCACTAGGTACCTATGGCTGGGTTATTACACTGTATAATATATATGGTATTAAATACTCACTCGAATTGATGCTTGTTCCACCTGCAGGAATTGTTTGGGGTCGACTTTATTCATAATTTAATCAATTTAAAATTAAAAATTAAAATTAAAATTAAAAATCAAGGATTAATTATTAATATGATCAAGTGGATATTTTAATTTGATTGGAATTGAATCGGGGTTTATGTAAGGGTTTGAACAAGGTTAATTAATATTGTGGGACTGTTTATTTTCTATTAAAGATGATGTAATTGTGATTTTTGATGATTTGGTCTGTTATAATTATTATATGATAAATTTTAGTTTATTATGGCTAAATTTATATCTATATGACTTTTTGACTGGATTTGTAGCTACCTGAATCAAAATAAGGTTAAAATATGTCAATCTCTGCAATTCAATTCAATTTATTGTAGTATTTTTAAAGTTAGTGAACTTTCTCGAGTGTTAACTCTCATATTGCAAGACCATAAAACATTAGGGCAAATCATATGCTATTGGTTTCAATTGATCCAGTAATTGAAGTTTTGGAAATAGTTTTATTCTCTCAAAGCTAATTTATAGATTGAAAGGTATAGAACCAAACAATAGAAAACCCGGTTTTTATTTACATTGTTGATAAAAACTGTTAAATGTTTTCTCTCTACAATGAGAATCTTATGTTTCATAATATTGTTTATATATGTTAAATATGCATTATATAAAAAAATTATCTTTGAGATAAAATTATAAATTTTTACAGTGAAAAGGAATATAGTTTGACTGAGATATATTAAACTTTATATTATGCTTAATGAATATATTAAATTTTTTTTCAACAAATTAACGTATTTTGATTAAATTTTATTCATTAGAAAAGTTGCTACTTTTGGCCAAAATTGAGATGTATTAAAAATTTGAAGATTTAATGAGCATATATTTTGAATATAATACAATTAAAAACATTATTGATAAGGTTGATTAATATATTAAGTATACAATAATTATATCTATTTCAAAATTGCTCACATTAATATTTTAAATCAATGACATTTAATCTTTTAAACTCTGATTTAAGTTGATATCCAAAGATATGAATTAAAAATAAATTAGATTATTTTTGTTTTATTGATTGGAATCAACAAATTTTTATTATAAAAATGAAATGATTGAATTGTTAGTTGTTTATATTTACTCAATAAAATTGTTGTGACGTATGAGCTTTTGGCAATTGTCAAATTAATATATGATGGTTATTAATCTATACACTCATCTGATCAACGACTTACTATTGTCTGAGTTGGAGCAATCAATATTGAGCTAAACTCGGTGAGTGTTGCTGAATAAGAATAATAATCAATATCTTGAATCACCATTACTTGAAATTATTTTATATCTTTCTAATTTCATAATGTCAGTGTGGGAGGGGCAAATTTGCTTCTGAACTAAGTATTCTAAAATTAGACAGTTAATACCAAAATTATGATTGGAGTCAAATACAAATCATACAAAGGATTACTTAAAAAGTATTCTATTAACTAGTTTGAAAGATTAATCATTATAAGTACATTTATTAGAGCTGAAATAAACATGATTTAATTAATCAATGCATTAATGTCTAAAATAATACCATTAAAATCAGGAAAATCTATATCTTGAACATTTCAAATATACCAGTTTTCATTAATACAGAACTTTCTCAATAATACTGTCGGAGTTTGGTTCAATTTGAATAATTAATTGAATGTAGTTTTAGATCTAATTAGGTATAAAATTCATGTCATATAATTGATTCTTAATATTTAAGAATAAATCAAAAAAATCAATTGTTGAAAATAATATAAATTATTAGAGCATTCTAAAAATATACTATCCGAAATACGTTTAAGAAATTCCTTCAGCTATCGAGTTCAAAATTACATTACTAATAGTTCATGGTCAAAATATTTTAAAAAATTAATGTGATTCAATCTAATATAGAGCTCTATTAGCAATATTAAGTCACACTGGATCCATTCATTTATATTGGAAATTATAGATGGGATATATCATTATTATTCAATATATCTTGTTAATTCATTGAAAATCGTAATGAAATAATTGTAGCAAAATGATTAATCAAATGTAATATCATATGTTACCTATCTAAATATATATCTGTAAAAATAATTATAGGAGAGTCAAATATATAATCGTGATTGTATTAGTAATCAATTACAACTATATGCTTAATCTTATATCAATTTTTGGATATTTCAATAATATATTAATAATAGTTCTGACAATTAATGAAATATACCCTCAGTATTAGTGTCAATAATTCTTATTTAATATGTATACAAAATTTGCGACAAAGGAATTGAGAATTACTGTAAATCAAATTGATTAAATGAATAGTCACAGACCCATAATACTGATTTTGAATAATTACGTAAATGTGACACTATTTAATCAACCTATTATAAATCAACTTAAATACATATATTAATTATTGCTTTTTCAAAAGATAAAAAGTTATTAAATGGTAAAAAAATTATATTTAAATAAATTGATTTTATTAATATATTTTAGATTATTAGATTTCGTTCTCAACAGGGTGCTCACCGTCTCGAAGCCGACCCGAATGAAACATTTCAAAATATTATCGAGAAGGTAATTCCTCTCAAATTATATATTATATCATACTAATTTGGGTTAGTTAATGATAGAGTTAAACCTATTGCCAGGAGGTCTCCAAATATTTAGAGACCCGCAATGCACAAAACCCATCGAATTCGATACCAATTTAACTTTAGGTCAATTAGGTTTAAAGTAATTCCAAAATTTTTAAAAGCGAGTCAATATTAATGAAGGTTTAGAAACGGTGATTTATTTTTCGCCAATATCGACAAAAGTTCGACCATCCCGAGTCAAAGTGCGGTGGGGGAGATGAAGCAGAAGAACGAGACTGGAAAAGCTTCTATATATAATGTGGAACAGGACGAGGTGGATAACATTTTGGAAAGGGCTGACGGTCTTATTAAGAGGGAGAGAGATCCCAATTTGTAATTTTTATTTTATCATTGTTAATATTAAGTATTAATATACGTCTTTAGCTGTACACACGCTATTAAAGGTATGTGCGATTATTGTATGCCACTCGAAGTAAATACTATATCAACTCAATTTTATAGCCTATTAATCCATTTCATTAGCCCTATGATGCCAAATACCTTGAAGACAAAGGCATTAAACACATGTCTTTTCAAGCCTATCTTCGTCAGATGATACCAAAACAAAATTATGAAAAATTTTTGAAGGACGCGTCACAATCAGACACTCAAATTTATCCACCACTTGAAGAAGAGGACTATCGCGTTAAACAAAACTGTAAAGGTGGACATCCCCCTTGGCCAGCTAGTATCTGTTCCAAATGCCAGCCTGGTGCAATTACATTGCAGCGTCAGAAGTTCAGAATGGTGGACCATATCGAATTCTCGTCTCCTCAAGTCATTGAAACGTTTTTGGAGGGTTGGAGAACTACCGGCTTCCAAAGGATTGGTGTGATGTATGGTAGGTACGAAATATATCCTGAAGTACCTCTTGGTGTTAAAGCTGTTGTCGAATGCATTTACGAACCACCTCAAACTAGCTACACCGACGAACTAGAAATTGCGGAAGTTGATCCAGATCAAAGTCAGTTGGACGAAGTGACGCGATACCTCGGCCTTCAAGTTGTCGGTGTGATTTACACTGACCTATTCGACGACGGCACCGGCACTGGTAAAGTCTTATGCAAACGACATGTCGATTCCTATTTCATGTCTAGTCAAGAAATTTATTTCTCGGCAAAATTGCAAAATATGTTCAAGAATCGCTGCAGATGGAGTTCCAGCAAATTTTTCGGTAGTAAATTCGTGACTTGCGTCATCAGTGGTAATTTGTCTGGCGATATCGAAGTAGAAGCTTACCAAGTGTCCAACCAAGCTATGGCTATGGTTGAAGCCGACATTGTTCAACCATCCGTCCAGCCCTCGTCAATGTTGGTACGCAAATCCGACGCGACTAGATGGGTGCCCGAAATCTTCTACAAATATCAAAACGAATACAAAGTGATCGTTAAAAAAAACGCGGCACCAGCATTTCCCGTAGAATATCTGTTGGTGAATGTGACGCATGGATTCCCACAAGCCCCTAACCCAATCTTCACATCGCCCATCCACTTTCCCGTGAACAACCGCATCAACCAGCGACCCTCTGTAGCAGCTGTGCACACTTACTTCCAGCAGGGAGGCAATATAAAAGATTTCCACCTCGTCATGTTCCTAGTGCTCTCTGGACTCCTCGGCAATGACGATATTGTCAAACTTCTTAACATTGTAAAATCCCCTCTCCCATCAGACGACCCCGGCCTCTCAAGAGAAATATATAGATTGGAACACTCGGAAGCTTGGAAGACTTTGATTACGTTGGCTGAAGAAGCATGTAAGTTCCTTAAATTTTAACTATATTATCATCACAAACTAATTTTTGGAATTTAGTTAATATGGAAAATACGGGACCTTCCCAGTCTAGTAATAGTCGATCGGAACCTTGGACATGTCCCCACTGTACTTTCACCAATACCAAAGCTTCACGGGATGCTTGCGAAGTTTGTGGCCTTCCTCCCAATTGATTGGACTGATTATATCAATCTTAATAAATGAAAACTGACTCTATGAATATTTTTTACAATTTTCAAGATATTTTTTTTCAATAAATTTATTAATATTTTCAAGTTAATTCAATATAAAATTTCATATTTTTAAGTAAAAACTTTTAACTTTAACGAATTCTCAATAAATTTTAAGAATTTGAAAACGTGTCAATAAAATCACATGATTTCAATATTCAAACCAAAATGTCATGTTTAAATAATCCCTCAAAACTTTTAAAAATCTGAGAAACTTATTAAATGACGATTCCTCTATAATACTATTAGTGTCGAACAATTCTTCTATTTTAATCAATTATAATAAATTATGAATAATTCCAATCACCATCATACGCCACCACCTTCTATAAACAATCATAACAAATCCATACAACTATTTCAAGATACGATATTTGGTAGTTTTATTTATTATGTCAGTCTCATTGTATTTGTGGTTGGTTTGGTTACAATACTATTTTTGTCCGGTTTTATTATAACTATTGTAGTACTTACTTTAGGTAAATATTCTTACTATATTAAAAATTTTTTATACTAATTATGTAGTATGGTGTTCTTGTCTCACCTACCTATTTTATTTCAGCTATGGTAAATTTATCACACTTAATGCTTTGTATTCCATGCTAACACTTTCAATTAGCTGAACCTACCACCTTTTACGAATTACCTTTAGATCTCAAACAAATCATGAGGTTTATCACTGTACTTATGAGTACTTTATATAAGTTACCAAGTTATTTTCCTTTAATAATACCTTATTTGAGTTCAAGTTTAAATTATAGAAATTCTGGAGATGACAACCTCTAGTAAATAATTTAAAATTATCAATAATATGATATTATATTAATAAGGGGTGTTTAGTAAAGACATCAAGTATAATAAGTTGAACAACTTAGATATTTATGCTACAACCAAACCCCTACCCAACAAGTTGAGTCCCGTTTTACTGTTCGTTTACGGGGGAGCTTGGAGTAGTGGCGATAAGTCCATTTATCAACTCATCGGGAGAAAGTACCAAAACTTGGGCTATACTGTAGTCATTGTGAATTATAGTTGGTATCCTAAGGTAATAATCATAAATTTTGGAGGGTAAACTGTTAATGATGAAGGGTTTAGGGCACAATTGAATTGATGATCTCTAATATTAATGATGGTATTAACTGGACGAGGAATAATATTCAGTAAGTCTATAATAAATTTCTTTAATATTTTAATTATTGATTTGAAAAATTAGCAATTTTGGAGGAGATCCAGAACAAATTACTTTAATTGTAAGCAAATAATCAATTTAATCGATTAAACCTAACAACAATGCTAGGGTCACGCAGCAGGTGCTCACCTCTGCCTTAGTGTACATCTCCTCAAAGTAATTAACAAGTTAAACTTCGACGAACTGGAACAGAACCCTGAAGTCCAAATGAGTGGCATGAAACTCAGCGCTTTAAACAATTTGAAATCTGTGAACCAGTGGATTCTCAAAGATTTCCAATTCCAAAACATTTTGGAGGATACGGAAGAGATCGAAGCCATGAAACTCGACCGCATCATCCTCCTCGCGGGTATTTATAACATTCAGAACCACTTCAGTTTCGAAACCTATCGTGGTATTGAATTCCTCAGTGCAATGGCCCGTGCCATGGGAAATAGAAATTCGACGAAGGCTAGAATTCGTGCAAGTCCTTCCGCTTGGCTCACGTGGATGGGTGATCTTGAACTCAAGGACGAGATTGCGGATGCTTTACCCAATAAAGGCATCACTCTGTTGCATGGTGAAATTGTGATTCAGAGCACTTTTATTTTTTTTTGTCATTTGCTAATTTATATGAATTAGGATGGCACAGTACCCTACTCCAGTTCAGAACTGTTATTCTACCAGTTGAAGCGCTTAATGAGTACATCAGGTAACCCTCTATTACTCATTATAAATTATCTATAGCTAATCAATGATTTTCATTAGATCAGGAAAACCTCCTCCAATTCTATCTCATTCCCGAAATGGACCATGTCGATCCCAACTTCGGTAAGTTTGCCCAACAGTTTACGAAACTTTTATTGACATTGGTTTAGGTTTAATGTTGAATAATCATAAATTTTCACCCTTAATGGAAGAATTGTTACCCAATAAATTATAAATTAAAAAAAATCCAATTAAATTAAATATAAATTTATTTCTTTTTCATTATTAATGGATTATTGATATTGTAAAGTCTAAAAGTAAAATCTAAATTTTAATAATATAATAATAAAATAAATTTTGAATATTATTTTAAAATTAAGTAATATTTATTATTAAAAATTACATTTCATTTTTTAATGTTTTTGTGTAAAAGGTCATTTATTTTGTAAAAACAATAGAACAACTATATTTTAATATAATTTTAAATTATTTTAAAATACACAGCATTTCTTTTCTGATAATCATGAGTTAATAAAATATTAATTAAGTTGAATTCATAAAAAATTAAAAATTTTAATAAAATTAATGTAGTTTGAAATAATATTAAAAAATATATATAAAACAATGATTCGGAATTAACAATTATCACTCCGATACAGGGAATCGAACCCTGGCCGTCTCGGTGAAAGCGAGAAATCCTAACCACTGGACCATATCGGATTATTTTCAAATTAATCAAATATATTAATTTTGCTATATTATATTCAATTTCCAATTCTTTGAATATTTAATAACACATAAATACAAAATAATTTCATAAATTCCCTAATTCAAATACTTTTCAAAATCTTTTTACTTTCTTTATCAAATTATAAACTTTTACATATATATATTTTTCGTATTTTTCAATTATTTACAATATTTTATTTCTTTTCATATCATGGCAATTTTAATATATTTTCAATATAACTAAGTTTGTTATATTTAAATTAATATTGTCCAAATATAAATATATAGCCTCATGCCTAAAATGATTTATAATATTTGATATTAAAATATATTTATTTTAGATTTAATTAAAAATCATTTTATTTATTATGAGTTTTTATCTTAAGTATTTTAAAATTTTTTCAAAGGTTAATTATAATATATTTATAATTATATATATATATATATATAATAATAATAATAATAATAATTTTTAAATAAATTTTTAAACTAATATTTAAAATTATTAAATTTATAAACATACGAGCAGTAAATTAAAAACAATAATACAGATTAAATTTATCACTTAAATATTTTTAATTCAAGATAATATATGGAATAAATTAATTATTTTAATTAAGTCTTAATATTAACAATTTAATACTATTAGACTAAATATCAAAACATACCAATATCTTTATACTTTTCCATTGAATTTATTGTCAATTTATAGTTTATATTTGATTTACGCTTATCTCTAATTAGATTTGTTTTTTTAAATTTTACTTGATCCATATTACTGTAATAATAATATTTATTATAAGTTAAAAATTTGATATTTTATTCCAAAACCAATTCCAAGCTTTAATTAATACTCAAAATATCACAATTGGATCAATATACAAAGAACCCCAGTTAATATCACAACAAATATCACAATAATAATTCAGAATTATTAATTAACGTCTATATATAACACTCTATAATTTACTAAATTTTTGATGATTTCAACAAACTAAAAAAATTATCAAACAACTAAATTTAGTAACTTATCATACCCCTATTAATTCAATAAAATTTAATTTTGATAAATTTAATATGAAATTTCAAGTCACTAAACATTCAAATTGGAGATTTGTTGAAGTTTATTGTGTATTAGCTTTTAATATATGTGGTTTTGGTATAAATACTAAGGGCATTATCAAGAAATTGAGATCTTTGTTGAATTATAAAGATTCAAATTGGCGGTGGAATAGTTTAAACTTCAATTATTAGTAGTATTGACTTGTTTTAAATTTTTTGAAATGAGTGACGAGAAATCTAATTGCACAATAACGGTGAGTACATCTCACCAATCGGTTCATTATTTAGAGAAGGTGAATTCGAATCCTTGTAGTTACTTTGTATTAGACAGTGAATCGAGGTTTAGTAAATGGGTAATTCAATCAAATCCAATCATTTAATTCATATTATTTATTAATTGTTCATCCCTAGATACCCAATATCAAATATAACAAAATTCACCTCATAGTTATTCTGGCAAAATTTTTAATTCAACTAATTTTACAATTTGTTCAACTTGGCATCATATTTCAAATTAATCACTTCATCTTTAAAATCAATATTGTCAACTTAGTATTTGTGAATTTTGCAATTTTCATATTAGGATGGTACAGTACCTTGAATAAATGTGGTAAATCGTGGTTAGGATACTTCTGGTTGGAGCTTATCCAACTTGGAATGCTGACAGCATCTCTGCCATCTGGTGTTTGGTGGCGGGACGATATCAGCTGGCACATTGTTGGTAGCATTCAACTCAGTGTAATATTCTTGAGTATTGCTTCGCTATCCTTTTGTTTTTACATTCAATTTCTAAATTATTCTAATGGGGGTTGGGAAGCTTATCAAAATCTTAACGACCTTCAAACTATTATGGGTACTAGCAATTTAAGGTTTAAGTTGAATCAGTTTAAATGGAGTATCACTATTTATTTCATTCATTCGGTGGTGCAAATTTGCACGGGTATTCAACTTACTGCAAGTGTTACAAATTATAAATACTACGAACAGTTGGGATTTTGTCTCATTGTAATAGATCTTGTCCTCGTCGGTGTCCTTCTCGGTGGCTACAGTCTCAATTGGGAGTATCGCTTAGGTATGATGATCTATTTGATATGGTCATGCATCGCACTTGGCGGCGTAATATGTGAGCTTGTTCGAGTTTTCAGTCTCGTCCAGTTAGAAGGCGCTCAAATGATGGTGTTTTTGTGTAAGTATTAATTCCTCTATCACCAATCACTCATTAACTCTTATAATTTAGTAATAATGTATATATTTACATCAATATTAATAATTTTATTTGGTTATCAAGTCATTAATAACTTTGGGATGAAGTTATATCAATTAGGTAATTTTATATCACTCATCATTTTATTATTATAATATAATTAATCATCAATATAGAACGAAAACAAACCAATTCTAAAACCCTATTCCAACTGAGGTACTATTCGCCAACCTTAGCACCTCAATCTAGTCCTAAAATGAACTGATAACAAAATTATGTATTATCATATATTAGTTACTATATATAATAGCCAATTATATATTCTTATTGATTTATATTATCAATATATTTATGGATTTATTTATTATTTTTTGTTAATAAATTTTATATATATTAAAAAGGAATTATTGATAGTTAATTGAGATAATTAAAGAAACACTAGACTCCAAACTTAATAAATATAAAATTATAAAAAATGATTAATGATCAAATTGAAATTTTTCTCATGTTGAATTCTAATTTAAACTGGATTGATAATATTTAATTATGGTAAAAATAATTATGATATTAAATATAATAATAAGAGATATACAAAAATTAAAAACTTTATATCAACTTTATATCATAAAAGGGTTAAATTAATTTCTGTTAGTTTATAATTTTCAAACAAAATTAAATTTGATAATAAAAAATAATAATCATATTAAGTAAAATTTCCTTAGACGAATAATTAGAAATTCTTAGTTTATTATATATTTTAAACGTTGATTGTTATTATATTAATTACAAATTTTATCAATTTTGAAATGAATAAATCGTTATCTTTATTAAGAATAATAAAACATTTCAATTCTGATAAATAGAATTTTTTTATCTTATCTATTGTGACTTGTTTTATCAATCTCAAATTGATATAATTCATTTAATCATTTCAAATTTAACAAAATTTACTATTTCAAATGTAGTGTAATAGTTGTGTCATTAATTGATAATTTATGTAAGATATTATGTTATTAAAATTTCATTTTTATTGTTATATATTTATATAATAATTATATATAAAGTAAAACAAAATCAGATACATCTTCCAACTCAAACATGAGACCACCATATGATTACTCCCCTATAACCTAATTCACCCTCTATTACTATAAGAGTTTTAATTGATATTACAAACACTACCAAATACTGACATTTGGATTCAAACTCTTTCATAACTACTTATCCCATTGGCAGGAATTTTTAAACTTCCCAAGGCATTTGGATCATTATGAAAATTGATTGGTTGATAAAATTGAGTTGGATTAGATACCGACAATTACCGATTTGAAAGTAATTGTATAGTTGAAAGCTGTCAGTATTTGGTAATACGTTGGGATTATATATAATTCAGCCCTCTCGAGGTCATATTCTCACTTTTTAGACTTGTAATAATATAATAAATAATAAAAATAAGTTTTTAATAATAGTTAAATTATATAATAAAAAAATTAAGGAAAAAGAATAATAATTGAAGAAAAAATTAAAATATGTCCAAATCAGTATCGGGATCACCAGCAGTTGATCAGGCTATTGCAGGTCTTACTGCTGGTACTGTTTCTACTTTTGTTCTTCATCCTATGGACTTGATAAAAACTCGCTTACAAGGTAATATCTTAATATCACAAATTAAACTTAACTACTAATTAATAAAATTAGCTAATAATCAAAAACTCTCCCTAAAGCGTGACCTCATCGGCAAAAGCATATCTGAATTTCGGAAAATCACCCAAAGTGGTGGCTTAGTAGGTCTCTATCGCGGTATTACTCCCAATCTTTTAGGATCGTCGCTGTCGTGGGCACTGTATTTTGGATTTTATTCCAAGATTAAACAGAGATATTCCTCGGACTTGGGGGATGGTCGTATTGCTACCAAAATGACGAAATCTGAATACATGCTAGCGTCCGCCCAAGCTGGAGCGATGACTACAGTGTTTACCAATCCGATCTTTGTTATTAAAACTAGAATGTTGGCGAATGATCCCAATCATCCCAAAGCGTATACGAGTTTTTTACACGGCCTTAGATCCTTATACAAAACTGAAGGATTTCGAGGACTTTATCGCGGATTCTCAGCAGCTTTGTTAGGCACCTCGCATGGTGCTGTTCAATTTCTAGCTTATGAACAACTAAAAATCTGGAGGTGGAACTTGCGCAACAATCACAGTCTGAATTACAAACCGACTGATTTGGAATCGGTTAACAGTAAACTCCCTACATGGGAATACTTGTGGATGAGTTCTCTATCCAAAACTATTGCAGCTACAGTCACATACCCATACCAAGTGGTCAAAACCCGCGTGCAGAACTACCAATTTGTATCCTCTGTCCGCTATGACGGTGTCATCGACGCTATTGGTAAGATTTATAGAATGGAGGGACTCCTAGGATTCTATAAAGGTCTTACACCCAATATTGTCCGTGTTCTTCCCGGCACTTGCATCACCTTTGGAGTTTACGAGTACTTGAGTCAAATATTTAGGGACTATGGAACTACTGTAGCTTCCGCGGCATCTACATCCACGTAACATTTCATAACATTTAATACTAACCTTTTTCCTTATTATTATTAATATCAATAATTTTACAAAATTTGTAACAAATTTTATGACAAGAACAGTATATAAAACTATTTAAACCATTTAATTTTGATAAATGATTAACTCAAGCAAATTATTATTGGTATTATTTTGCAACAATTTAAAGTGATTTTTACAATGATTCAAAAAAGATGAATTTAAAATTATGATCATTTTTTAATTGAATTAATCAATGATTGATATATGCTCTCAATATTAATAATAATTTAAAATACTATATACTTGATTTTTTGTAAATTATATTTTGGTTTAGCTTTTAAAAAAAAAGATTAAATTTATAATGGTTATAAATTTGAAAGTAACAATATATATTTAATATTATCCTAAATTTTGATTAATGAGAATTTTAAATGAAAATTAAATAAAATTTTAGATAAATAATTTACAAAAATAAATATATAATATATATTTATTGTTCTTTTTTTAATAATTACTTTTTTACTATATTTATGTCTAATTTCTAATAATTAATGTATTTTTTTATTCAAGACTAAAATTTGATAATTAATAAATCAAATAAATTTATTTTAGAAATTTTTTTATTTAAATTTTCTTAATTATTTAAAATAATAATAATTATTAAGTTATAATCTTATAAATATATTAAATATGATAGCTTTTTCCTAATTTTTTAATTAAATTTTTTTACATGTTTAATTTTATATATTATAATTATTGTGTAAAATAATAAGTATCCTTAAATTATTTTAAAAATATCAATTTATAATAATTTTAATTAAAAAAATAAAATAAAATATATTTTTAATTGATTTTTCTTCGTAAGACTATAAAATTATTTAATATTATAATATATAATTAAGATATATTATTTAATAATAAATAAATATATTTAGTAAATTATTAGCAAAAATATTAACCCTTAATATTTAACAAAATAAGTTATAAATTTATAGGTTTTTAAGATAAAAGGATATATTTAACAATATATAACCATATTTTTTTTTCTCTTTGTTACTATTTTATATAATATTTTACAAATATACTAAATTCCTTTTATTAATATTATTTTGCTTAAATCCCTTTCTAAAAAAATTCAATTGTATATTAAGCAACTTTATAAAAAAAATAAATTAACTTATGATATTATTAGAATTTTTGATGTTAGCTAGTTTACTATAGCTGAAGTTATTTAGAATAGTAATAAAGTTATATTTAAACTTAAACTTAAGTATATTAAAATTATAAATGAATATAATAAAAAGTATATTTATAAGTTAATTAATACAAGTAAATATAATATTATTATAAAAATATAACAGGAATTATAAAACTATATAAAAATATTAATTAATATTAATATTATTATATATTTTTTTATATTAAAAATAAATACTATTTACACTTTAAAAAAAACACCCTTAATTAAAAAAATCCCATTATAAAGTTAAATAGGAGTTTAAATATTATTATTAATATTAAACCAAAACTAATTAAAGTAAGGTTATTTAATCTAATGAAATAAAAATATATTTTAGTAGATTTAATAAAATAACTAAATGTTTTAAAAAAGATATAGAATTATTTTATAACTATTATATTAATTTTACCTAAAAATATAATAATAGGTTAATTATTATTTAAAGATATATATTGTTTTTAAGTGTAAAGTATCT